>JAVJAQ010003288.1:0-78377 GCA_032362365.1 Zygogramma bicolorata | reverse complement strand
CTATGGAACTTTTTTTTTTTGGTGGGGAAAAACCGCATGGCGCCAGGGCCTTGAGTCATGGATG
Source organism: Zygogramma bicolorata (assembly GCA_032362365.1). NCBI lineage: Eukaryota > Metazoa > Arthropoda > Insecta > Coleoptera > Chrysomelidae > Zygogramma > Zygogramma bicolorata. Next base: position 78,313 of record JAVJAQ010003288.1, on the reverse strand, counting down.
ATCAGCCGTCGGCAGTGTCAGGCGCTACTCTGACTAAAAAACCCCTGACTCCTCCTTGTACCCGGGACTGTCCATATGGATAATGCTTCAGGTACAAGTGGGAAGAAACACACAAACAACGGTATAACATAGCTACATACTTTGTGTAAAGTGGAACATCACAAGTTCAATAAATACATATGGTAAAAAATAAATAAATAACAGCTTTAAAATATCACAGTTTCGCTTATTTGCCTTTTGTCAAAGACTTTTTCGCACGTTGACTATCGGGGTCTAGGAGCCCTCTCGGCGGCTTGGTGTTGCAGCTCCTCTTCTGATTTCATCTTCATAACTTTCCTCGGATAGTCTTTTATTTTTTTACTCTTCCCGCGATCCTCAGACATGATAGTCACGAGATTTTGAGGGCTCAACTGCTGTGGAACCTGTAACATAAACTTACTTATCCAATACCAATACCAGATGTTCGAACAGGACTTCATCACATTTTATTAACATTTCAAAAATTTATTGCACGAGATGATGATTCAATGTTGTACATCTCCCTTCAAAATCTTGATAATTGTAAACTAATCAGACACGATGTGAAAATCTGTTTCGGAGTACTTCCGTATCCTATAGACAGTAATGAGATTTGCGAAGCCCAACTTCTCAAAAAAAATGACAATTCCCAAATCCTGCAAATCAACAGTGATTTACGCGAAAGACTATAATGTTCAAGTGATTTCACAAAACACCTAGTTGATTTCGATTTTGAACTCTTTACCTGTAACAATAAAGTGTTCTAATCGAAAATTAACTACCAAAATCATCGAATCGAACTCAGTTCTGAAACTCTAACCCGAGTGCAACGCATTCATCGGAAACACAAGAGTCCATTCACAATATCTCGTCGAGAGATATCCAAATATAACGAATAGCAACTACGCCATTCAAATTCCGTACCAATGTTGTGATCATCTCCCAGAGAAATCAAAACTCCCTTAACTCAAGCCTATCAAATTAAGCAAAATGAATACAGAGGATCTCAACATCGCCGAACATAAGCTCAACCAGTATTCAGAAGAATTGGATAAACTCATAAGCGAGCCTTTCGTGAACAAACACATATCGTGGTTAACGTATGTCACGATTACATGCATCATCCTACTAGTGATCCTGTATGTTTTCTGCAAATGCCGTCGCAGAAGCTCTATCGCAATTGGCATCGCTTCAACCACCGACGATCCACCGCCGAGAACGAGAATTTCTGCAAGAACCCTCGCTTGATTCATCCCTAGAAGAAGACCTACCGTCCGTCTAGAAGACCCCATCGAAGACGACATTCAATTAACAACCAATTTCAATGAAAATGTTGTTTGACAAAAGTTGCTGCAAAGCACCCACTTTTTCTCGATAAAGGGAGTTGTTATATCGTGAGTTAGACGTCTCACAGGTATCATATTACCAGAGATAACGGCTTCCCAGAGTTCGAGTCAGCAGAACCTTGAAGATACTCTGTTTCACACGTCTGTTGCTGACAAAGCCGACTAATAGCTAATAAATGGGATAAAAATGAATGGACATATATGTACTCAGGCTCATGCCCAAGTTAATCGTTGAAATTTTGTACCCATCATTATTTTCTTCAACGAAAAGTGTTGATCATTCACAATTTTCATTTACAGATTCCTATTCCATTCCTGATATTGTTTCTAATACAAAAATGTTTTGATATATCTAATCATTATGGTATTGTAATTTCATCAAAAACATTGAAAAAAGTAACCAAAGAATTGGAAAAATTTTATGGTAAATGTATAAAGACCAGCCTCCACCCTGTAGAGAAAAACTGGGAAAAATTCACTTAATGGGATACTCACGGATTTTCGAGATTTGTTTGTTTGTTGGAACTTGAATATTTTGGCCGCCTGAACAAGAAATTCGAATGAAATTTTGGTTGAATTCTGTTAACCCAATAGCGCCCACTGTATGAAACTTCATACGCCGATGACGTTACAATTCAAGGTTATGTTTTTAAAATTCAGTGTTTACACTGTACGTTTTGCTGCTCACGAAATTATATTTAGTGCTTATTATTCAGAAAAATAAATGGATTTGCCGTGTTACTAGTGCTGTTTAGAAGAAACGAGTTTTTTATATAAGACAGGCAGTTACAGTATTGGCAGAATGAACAGGCTGTAAGTTATTGCTAGGTTATCTAAGGTTATAATCATTGTTTGTCAAAACTAGCAACATAGACTCACCAATGATAGTCTTAGGGACATATCCATACCACTTTTAGTTCGATTTCTACAAAATTGACTTCGAAAATTAGATTTTTTTCTGATGTATGGAAAATCATACGATGGGCAAATGTCTACACATACTCATTATTCATTGCAGCTATGATCCAAACAATCCCAAAGACGCCGAAGAACTTTTGAACATCTTGGATGAGTTAGAAGATGATACACCAGTGGCGGAACAAATAGAGAAATCTAGTGAAATTCAATTCATTCTCCATCCACTTGATGATGGCGCAGATAGTGATCAAGACGATGCAGGTAGTGATGAAGAATACATTTCAAATATCTGCGTCATTGGAAAAGGTGTACTCAGAGAACCGATTGACATTGTTTTAATTCAAGATGGTGAAGTTATTGATATAACCTCAATGATTATTTAGAACTCCAAAATGACGTCGATAACATATTGACATGGTCCGTGGAAAATAAACTTGCTTTCAACTTATCTGAATGTAAAGTTATCACTTATAGTAGAAATAAAAATAGACACAATTTCATTTACATAATGCAAAACACTTTTCTTGAACGAATCGAAGAAATATATGAACTTGGGGTTATATTTCAAAGTGACTTGAAGTTCACTAGGCACATTTAGAATATTGCTAAGGAAACCAACAAGCTGGTAGGATTTTTGAAACGCAGTACACAATTATTCTCAGATATAAATAAGTACCATACAACACCTGTTTGTTACAATGGTGCGCATCAAAATAGAATATGCAAGTTTGATATGGGATCCTGGACAAAATAACATGATCCAAATGATAGAAACTATACAAAATAAATTCTTGAAATATCTTTATTACAAAAAATACAAAGTATCACCAGAATTTGCATCATATAGTTCGATCAGAGAGGAACTCAGCTTGGAAACCCTCGAGCGCCGAAGAATCCTTATCAGATTGATATTCTTGGGCAAACTATTGAACAGTCAAATAGACAGTAGATTTTTACTTAGTAGAGTATCTCTTTATGTACCGCTTCCAGGAATTAGACCACGACAGGTATCCTTTCATATTGATAAAAATATTACCCCTATCAATCGAATATGCAGGTTATATAATAAATACTCACATACGATGGGGTATGGCATTTTCGATATCTCGACTCATAGACTCAAGGTCCTTTTGAAGAATATTATGAGTTCATGCAATTGATGGCGTCTGGTACGAATTCCTTCCCATTTTGTTTCAACTTCTATTGATTATATTGTATAGGTTGTTTTGATTATCTAATCAAAATAAGCCTTTACACTGTTTGTATTAACATTATCACTATCATTAGTATTATTATTGGTATTATCATTACTATTATTACTTATCGCATGTTGCGTTCAATATACCTAAGCACTTAGAATTATTAAGAAACATGTAATTGGGCTCTGCCTGTTTGTTTCTACTGAATAAATGAATAAATAAATAAATAACTGAATCAGTAATCGCTGATAATGATTTAACGCCCGATTTGATGCGTTCAAACAGCACTGAAGACTCATGAGACCCCGAATATAACGTGCCACTAGCAAAAAGATTTAGACATGAACTCTACAAGAAAAAAAAAGGAACTAGAATTTGGCTTAACAATTAGATTCAACACAAGAAATAGAAAGACACAAAATTTTGAAAAACGATTCACCTGATTTTTGTAAACAAATAACAGAAAGAGAACTGAAACCTATCGATTTATTCAAGATATTATTTGAAGAGGAATTCGTTCAACTTATTTGCGATGAATCAAGAAAATACGCAACTTCCAAAGGAGTTCATAGTTTCAGTGTTTCGACTAGAGAAATGTATATTTATCTTGGTATATTATTGCTCTCAGGATATACAAAAGTCCCCAATAGAAGGAAACTATTGGGAAACGAGAGCAGACAGCTACAACTCTTTAGTTAGTAATAGTATATCCAGAAATAGGTTTGAAATGATCCATCGTTTTTTACATTTCAACGATAACTCTAGGGAAGCCTATAAGGTATGGTTTCAAATTTTGGTGCCTCACAACAAGAGATGGATATCTTTTGAAATATAGTCCATATTGTGGAGCTGGAGACAAAAAAGATGGCGTTACATTGGGAACAAGTGTCACCGAAAATCTATGTTTGCGTATTAAATATCATACGTTAAAAAAAATATCATGTCACCATTTTTTTCTACACCTTTCGACAAAAACGGCCTCACATGTCCTAAATGAAGACATATAGACGGAAAAAACCTTTGAAATAAAAAAAAAATCGGTTATGATTTTACAATCATTCGTAACAATCTGCATATAGATAATGGGAGAAAAACTTCGAAAAATATTTTCTCAATTGGCTTTGTTTTATATAACCCTATCTTATGAAAAATCATTTCATTACCTTTGAGAATTCTATCAGGTAGCAAGGGACTGTTTACTCAAGTCAGGTCAAACACTAAGATGTCATAATTCACTTCCTAGGAATAGTAATCGCATCGTCAAACTAACCACACAAGAATTATTTTGTGATTTTAGTTGTCAAAACAATGCAACAGGTTAGAATTTCAAATTGAAGGTTATTTTGAAATGTCATATCTGCAACTTGTCAGACAAAGTCGTGTTCATGTGTCTCAAACGACAAATCTCACTTGCATAGCCGTAGGTGAAGTTTTCGATGGGATATAAAATAAATAGTTGGTTATCTCAGATTAGGCAGCAATATGATTGTTCCAGCTTGACAAATATTGATCGGAGAATACTTGCATTCAGATTGGAAACGATTGTTTGTGCTTTTCTAGTTTATTTAGGCCATTAGTATATTTGTGAATTTCCTTCCGAAAGTGTACCACACTGGCAATTTGGTTACTTTTGAAATGCTTGACTGGCAGCAGTGCGTACTTCCGCATTCTTCGTGATTTTTCGCATATTGGCGATTTCTAATGGGAGAGTTTCACCAATGTTGCCAATCTAGATTTTTTTTCGAAAAACCTCTGTCATTTCAATTGTGGAAATTCCTATAGATTCTTGTATAAAAATTAAAATTACACTTTGCATATATCTTAATTTTGGTCAAAACGTCCCAAATAACTATTTCAGGGGCAGAAACAATTTTCTAGGGAATCTAGGGAATTTTGTACGTCATGTTTGATTTCTAGGGAAATTTTTGACAAGATGGTCAAGATGGCATTCCGTCCGATACACCAACTATTAGCGTTGTATGTTGTATGTGTATGTTGATTATTGTTGATGTGTCTTGAGTACTCTTGAGCTTGACTGTCTTGTCTTGTGTACATACTTTGTCTATCAGTTCTGCTTTAAGTGCTTTGTTTTTCCAAAGTTTTGTTTGTGATTACGATGTTATAGTTGTTTGTTTTGGTATATACTATACTGGATTCATAAAAGTCCTTTGAATTGGCTGCCTACAACATAAAATACACTTCCAAAATGACGACATTACTTCCAGAAGACATTCCAGGGGCTATTTTGAAAGAAAGCGTGTCTTTGGAAGACCATTCTCTTTCGGAGTTGGAAAGATGGCTAGAGTGCAGAGGTTTGAAGAGATCAGGAACAAAGAGAGAATTGATAACAAGGTAGGTAGTTTATAGTAGCATCACACTTTTTAGTTTTCTTTCTTCATCGTAACCAATACTATCAAAATCTTTTGCTGTTAGTTTTTTCAAAAAGTCACTGAACGTCACCTGTAATTGTATTTTTTTGCAGAATTCAAAATTGTATAGAGGCTAGCAACGACTCAAAAATTTTTCTTGGAGTTGACGGAGGCAAGTGGTATGATGCCAAAAAGAATGCAAACCAATCACTGGTGCACCCAAACCAACCTGGTGGGATTACGAGTCAATTTAGATGGGATGATATAAATTGGGGTACATTTCCAAGTACCGATATCCCAATGTTTTTCAATAAAGGTCATATATATAACTACATCATGGCTGAAACTGAAACTGAAGATCCTGAAACGTTTGAAATTGAGGAAGACGAACTCATCACAACCGTGAAGCCCTTCAGGAAAGGTCATCAATTTGTGAACAGCCAACACTTCAGCAAAATTGAAGATGGCCTATTGAGAAATATTTATGCTTGTAAATGTTTGTGTTTGTCATCGTTCCAGAAGACACAGAAGTACAGGGTTAGTGTTTCCATCAATAACAGATCAGGAGGTGTGATCAGCGGCCGCTGTGAATGTAAACAGTCCTCTTTGGGAAAATGTAGTCATGTGACAGCTCTCTTGTTATTTATTTGGGAGTATGTGGAGAAATTTGGAAATTCACAAGTGGCAGGTACAAGTAAACCAAGGGAATGGGGGCTCGGAACCCAAAAACGAAAACCATCCTGTATTAAAAATGTAGATTATGGTTTGAAGATATCAAAATTATCAATTATCAAGATCCTCATATGATCCAAGGCCAAAGGATTATATTAGAGATCCAAATATTAATGGTTTTGTAGTTAATTTACAAAAAGTTGGTTTAGATATTTCCAACGCATATTGAAAATTAAATATGAAAATTTCGATTATGCCCGAGAAGAAAGGACTGTTCTGCAATTACAATCAATCATACGTCAGAACACTATGAGAAGATATGCTAACAGCTTTGAGAGTACCATATTCCAAATTCCCCATACCTTTCCTCAGGGTACAGATGAATGGTTTAGATGGCGAACCTATTATATAACATCGTCTAATACCAAACTTGTTACCAACCAGCTGCAAAGTGATTCTGCTAAGAAGGCATTTCTTTTGAAAAATTTGTGGAGGATGACCCCTCCGATTTCCACCATTGCAACACGCTACGGAAAAAATAATGAAGAGAAAGCCAGAACTGAATACAGCAGGTTATTCTTGAGAAATAACCAGAGAATGGTGGAGTTTGGTCTCACAGTAAATAAAAAATATCCATTTTTTGCAACAACTGTAGACGGATGTGTATATGAAGACAAAAAAGTCATTCATTTAATAGAAATAAAATGCCCAAAAATTCTAGAAAACTGTGTTAGACTGGATGAATTTGAAAAGTTTCTTACAGCATCGCAACTGAGCAACTTTTTCCTGAAAAAATATAATGGAAACATTATTCTTAAGACAAACCATCCCTATTTGTATCAGATTCTTATGTCATTAATAATTTTTGAAGCAGAAATATGCCATCTCATTGTATGGTGTCCTAAAAGTTTATTGGTTGTACCCGTGTGCAGGAAGAATCATCTAGAAACCATCGAAGAAATTAAAACAAGAGCAAAACTTTTTTATTGTAACATTTATGTACCAGAGATGATTACAATGAGAACCGTGAGAAATTTATTTCCAGTTGATATTAAAGTATTTCAATAGGCCAAAAAATTGTAATTAGAATTATGATTAATAAATTAGTTGTTTGGAATTGTGTATTTCTTCATTTATTTTTGAAGTGGGGTTTTACCCTTTAATAAGTAAATAAGTAAACAAAATATATAAGATATAAGTATATATATTATATCTAGGTAATTCTATACCAAATTGTAATTTTCAAAAAAAAAAAAGTTCCAATTTGAAATATAAAAATTGGATGCGCTTCCGGTCAAACCGGAAGTGTCATAAATGGATTGATACTTGCTAAATTGTACATTCATAACATCAAATCGAAGTACCGAATTTGAAACATCCATACAAAATAACAACGAAGATACAGGGGGGTAAATTGGTTCAGGGTCACCCGGTATAAAGAAAAAATTGTATTTGTTGCCATCTTCAAATTGCAGAGCAGACATATACCCATGTTTTGGACTGGTGGTCATCATTAGTAAGGTTTAGCCAAGTGCAAAGATGTGCAATACTTTGTTGAAGTCAGGAACAAAGTCAAGATGACTGTATTAAAAGCTTATGTTGCCACAGAGACAGTTACAGCTACCTGCATTTGTTTCAGACTTTGGAACTAAGCCTTGCACATCTTTGGACTGGGCTACACAGTACTGATGATAACCAACATTTTGAAACATTTGTATTCGTTGCTCCTTAATGAGAAGGTTGCACCCAATACATTATTCTATTGAAATAATCTTCATATATAATATACAATAATTTTATTACAACTCTTATGGAACCAAACACTCGTCAAAGTTAACTAAGAAACTTACAATTGTGAAAATATTTGATATTATTGGAAGTAACAAAATTGGACACTGTTTTGACAAAATTCTGTATGATTTTATACGTCTGATTGCCCTTTGAACATGAACTCTTGATTTTGCTATTTTTTTTGTTAGTCTCTCTTCTTCAGGAGTCAATCTTGTACGGTTTTTGAGAAATGGGGGGATGAATACCTTGATTTTCATTTCATTTGCAATATCTTCTATTATGAATCCTCGATCAGCTAAAATGACATCACCTTCTTGTAGAAATACATTCAAGTCACACTTCTCAAACAATTCCTTATCAGAAATTGCTCCTTCGTAGCCTTCACTAACATAAGTTACCCCACCATTTGGACAAATTCCTATCAAAAACTTGATGGTATTGCTGTGTTTGTAACTCGAAAACGTGTTTCCTTGCTGATAGAAGTTACTAGGCATTTGTAAACATATTTCTGTAGCGTCTATAACCAATCTGATATTTTTTTTTTCAAAATTTCTGAAGCAAAGTGGCACTCTTGATATATCTCTTCCTCCACTGAACATATCACCTCTAACAGAAATCATTTGGTAGTACATGAACTGTACCCAAGTATAGAATATTTTGGAAATATTTACCTTGCTCATATCATAAAATATTGACAGCTCATCCAAAGTGTATCCTCTTCTCATTCTAGCTAATGTCAAACACAAACAATCTTTATTTGTTAAGCGATGTTTGATAATCCTGGTTTTGTCGTGTCTCTCATAATTTTTATCTGGATATATCAGTTTATCCATTATACTTTCATCTAGAAATTCGTAGAGAGCCTCGAACTGTAATAGTCTAAGGCCAGTAATATATTTGAATTTTTTTTCATTTTTCATCAAATTTCTATAAAGAAATATGTGAAGCTTATCGATACATGTTTGTGTATGAACCGTACACATTTTATAGGGTTACTCTTCATTTTTGGTAAAGGATAAAATCTCAATTTCTTATTTTTACTAATTCTGGAATCACTTTTACAATTTTTAAAGGAACATCTAGGCATCTTTAACACTAACAATTAATTTTGTCAGAATGTTTGACATTTGACAGTTAAGACAGTTTAGCCTAGCAGTTATTTCAAGCAACCAACAGAACAAACAGAAATAGACCAAGTTCTATATTGTGCTTTTTACAAAAAAATTAGGCTATTATGACCAAAACTGATATATGCCCCATATATAATTTCAATTTTTATACATAATTATATAAAAATTAGGGCAATTGGAGTGATAGAGGTTTTTCATGAAAAATGTATGTTGGCAACTTTGACGAAATTCCCCCATTGGTGTAAGGTGATATATGACACCTGAGGAAGTGTTTTCCGATTTCTTTCCTTTTTGGCCAAGACCACCCACTCGTGATAATGTCGGTTTGAGTGCTCAGTATTCCGTAAAGGAACAGTGGTTTCATCTCATCGTTTCTATAAATGAAATAGTATCCCAAGTACTGTGAAACTACCCGATGTATGTGGGATTTGATTTAGAAAGATGGATTTGTAAGAAATTATGAATTTCCTCTCGGCGTTGCCCGGCTCTTTGAAAACACATGTTCTGAAACCTTCGTGGACTCGAAGGTAAAGTATTTTCTGAAAAATATTCTCATAAGATAGTAAACAAACGTTATTCTTGACTTCAGGTTTCTTTTCTACGGATGAATTTTGTATGATGTACTCGATGGTCTAGGAATTTTAATTGGGATGATTCCATGAATTTCACTACCCAATACACCTATCTTCCATTTGCACTTCGAAGTTGGATTTAGCGATATTCCTCCACTATTCGCATTCCATTGCAAGAATAGGATTGCTGTACCTCTACATCAGAGACTTCCTGTTGAATTTGGTATTCCAGTAAAGTATTTTTCGAATCACTAGTACAGTCGAGATTGGCCTATCCCAAAAAAGAGATAGGACTCGGATCCATTCTCTGCCTGGAAAGTGTGGCGTATGAAGAAACACAGGATTATCCTCTTCGAGTAGGTTGGCTCGGTTTCTGAGGTTGGTGACACCGGAAGAATAACCTAAATTCTCCACTGAATTTGGTATCGATAGTATTCGTCAAACTGCTAGTACAGTCGAGATTGGCCTATCCCAGAAGGAGGTTCGGACTCGGATCCATTCTTAGTCTGGAAAGGAGTGAGTGAAGAACCCCGGGTGGAAACCTTACTTGGTGGTGAATGAGTGAATGAGAGAACATCCCATCTTTCACGTACTGGGACACTTCATATCAACCTGTACTATCACCCCTGCAGTTGCCAGTCAGTTCCGGAGGAGGAATCTACTAAACCTTAAGATGAGTATTTCTTCAGTGAAATTCATGTAAAGTAACCAGTTGTTTGTTTATTTGGAATTGTTAACATTTCTATGTATTTTATTGATATTAGGTCACTCATAACGAGTGAAATTTTGGTATATATATTTGAAAGGAAATTTTGAGTAACGTCATACTTGATTGATACAATTGTGTATATTATTTTTTTTTAAATTAATGTAACTTGATTCTCTAGAGTTAATGCCACTGGAGTGAACCAATTCTCACTCGACTAGTCCTGTACACCATCTGCAATTGCACTACGGTAATACCACCATACGTGTTTTATGAAATTTTGGTTTAACCTGATTGGAAGGACTGAAATGTACTCAGCCTCAATGCATTAAATAGACATTTTGGAAAACAACAGATCCCGGCCCTTGACTAATATTCCTGTGCCGGTATCTGTTCACTCAGTTGTCATATTATGCCGAATTTTCTATGTTTTTGTTGTTGAAGGAAAAGGCATTTTATGTTGAAAAAGTAGTGTTTTCGATTGAAACAATGTGTGAAACGGATGATCGAGGTTGTGTACTTGTGTACTTTGTGGCGATCAAGGAGAAGGCATTTCAAGTGTTAGTTTGCCGCAGAAACGTGTACTAGAAAATCCCATTTTTCAACCGAAAATTGGCCCGTATCTCCAAAACTAATTGAGAGCGCCGAAAATTTCATTTGATTTTTTTTTCAGAAGGTCAAAATACGTGAGTTCTCGCAAATCAGTTTTTTTCTCAGTGTGCTCGATTAACGGAATTTCACCATTTCATCACATTTTCACGAAATATTCACCTGTAAATCAATGAAAAATCATCCCTTCTACTGACCCGTAATGAAATTGACTTTTGACAGACGATAGTTAGTATATCGTCAATTTTATTTCGGGTCAGTAAGAAGGATGTTTTTTTGTTGATTTATAGGTGATTTTCTTGTGAAAATGTGTTGAAACTGTTGAAAATTGTTTGAATAGATTGTGTATATTGTGCTCATAAGAAGGAGTAATTTCGAGCGGAATTGGCTGAAAAAACACATATGCGTCAACCCCATTCTTCCTATCTTTGGGGAGCCATATCTCCGAAAATAGTTGAGACCGCAAAAAATTTTATTTTAATTTTTTTGTTCGGGAGGCCAAAATACATAAGTTCCATTGAACAGTTTTGGAGCCCGGTCTCTATATATTTACCAATTTTATATTGTCATATTTTTCGTCAAATTTGAAGTTACAAAACATGCAGAGACAAAATGGCTGTCATGTTGTAACCTGTAACCCCTACAAGTAGTATAATATTAATAAACCCTGGCATACTACAAACATACAAGGTTAGATTCTTGCTGGCTGAAAAGAAACAGTTTATGAAGGAATTGATTGATTTCTGTTTTTTTTTCAGAAACAATTCCATAAACAAACAGAAAGAAGTATAATACGAAACGCCATTTCTGCTGCTATTTCAAAACACTGCAAACCAAGCTTGCCAGGCATCTCGAGACCAAACATTTGAATGTACCCGAAGTGGCAGAAGCTGTGGGAAAACCTAAAGGTATTTTAATCAGTTCTTCTCCGTAAAAGTGAATTGTTACTTCAAAGAAATAGTATGCTATAACCAAAGCTGGATGACATAGTTGGATGATGATAATTGCTATGAAACCAAGTGCCAAATTGATATATCCTGATATTCATTCATAATATGAAAAAAGTCTACCAATTCATCAACATCTGTACAGTAAAGGTCCAAGCTAAGTAGGGGCACAACAACTGTTTCACCATGTTGAACAATCTGTGTTGTGTTATCCCTTACACAAACTCAGCAATACGTCTTGGTTATATTTCAATTAGCGTCATCCAGTCCTAGCTCATTGTTATTCAAAAAATAAATAGAGGGGATTCAAGTTTATATTTCACCAGTTTGTGGGCTCACATATTTCATATTGAATTGTCGATAATGTAGTATTTGAAAACAAAAAAAAATTTGGGAAAAATTTGACTGCAAGTTTCAAACTTTCAGCTTTTCTGTTATTTGGGATTTTTTGACATTCCGCATGATGCTGTATCATATTTTATATTTTCTTCGTTATGCCACCTCATCACTTTTATAGTTCAATTGGCGTGTTTGATTTATCTAAAATATTTTATATATTTTTTTGATTTGTTAATGATGATGAAAGTTCTTTTGACACATTTCTTATGGAAAAAGTAACTCATATTTTTCAAATATTTTTGGTGCCAAAGTTGATATTACCTTGAATCTTTGTTATTTTAGGATGCAAAGAGAGGAAAAATATTTTTTGAACATACAGAAAAATGGTGACTTAATCTTCAATGCTGAAAAACAACAATCAATTTCTTTGAGAAGGTCACATAAAGAAAATTCTCTGCCATGTCCCTATTGTAAAGGATTATATTCTGCTGCAAACCTCAGAAACCATATTAGACTGTTTTGCCCATTTGGACAAAAAGAGGCCAACCAACAGGTGATGAGTAGAAGAAGTATGAATATGAAAATTCATGAATCAGCATCAGATGTGTTGAAAACAGAAATATTACCCAGAATGACTAACGATCACATTTTATCAGCTGTTGCTTTCGATGAACTAGTCATCAAGTATGGTAATTTTATGGCTATGAAATATAGTTCATCTAAACATCACCATCAGATGATTCAAAATAAAATAAGGCACATTTCCAGAGTTTTTCTTGAAATGAAGAAAGTTAACCCCACTGTTATCAATGTAATCGATGTCAATCTTTGACCCTTCTCGGTATGATACATTTATTGCAGCAATTCATAGATGGCAGGTTTCACTGGTGGCCCATATGATATACCCAGTTTGGGACCCTCAACTGTCACCCTATTCACTCACCTAGAAAACTTTTCAATAGCAGAATCAATAGAAAGAAAAGATGAATATCTAGAAAAAAATGTGGAGAGGTTTTTGAAACTATTAACTACCACTTCGGATGCTTTAATCAATAAAACGGCTAATGATACAAGAACCCAAAATCAACGAACAATTAAAATTGTTTTACCCAAGGAAGAAGATGTCAAGAAGTTCAATGATTTGTTGGATTCTAAATTGAAGGAATGTTTGAGGGAGTTGGAACAACATTTTGATAAATCAGTTTCAGCTGATCTCAGTAAAATTGTCATTATAAAATTAATGACTTTCAACCGCAAAAGACCGGGAGATGTCGAAAAAACACTGTTGGTAGAATATCAAAATTCACAGACTCCAGGCGACGAAGAAATGAGTGAACTAGGATGTGAAGATAAAAAATTGGCTCAAAGCTATGGGCGTCATATAACTGGGAAAAAATTGAATTCACCGGCTGCAGTCTTTGTATAAAACATTGAAATGAAAGCGATTAAGGTTCTACAAAAGTATCGTAAAAGAGCTGGAGTCGATAGAACGAATTCATACTTATTTGCCACACCAAAAGGAACTTCTGCACCATTCCTGGAAGCAGCGAAGGCATTGTCAGATTTTTGTAATCCTAATAATTTGCAGAATAAAAATATCACTGCTACAAAACTGCGAAAACACCTGGCAAGTGAAACAAGTAATATAGACAGAAGTAAGCAAGGTGACATAAGTGATTTTATGGGCCATGCAATAGACATACACAACAAAATTTACAAGCAACATCCAGTATTAGACATTCTTCAAATAGGTAAAGTTTCGAGAGATGTATCAGGGCAGAGACAAGATGACGTTGGTGAAGGGAAATATATTACAACTGAATTGACCAACTGTAAAAATATTAGAATCTCTTCAAATACATGCGATACTGAAATGACAGAAGAAAATGATACTTTCATGGTGACAGAAAGTGAAAATAGTCAAATCACTTCAAGTACTTATAATGAAGATGTACGGGAAGTGGGGAATAAAATGTTTTCAGAAAACAATAATGAAAATGTTCTATTAACTTCGAGTAATTGTGATAAAGATATAGAGGAATATCACAAGCATCCTGTTTTGGATCTAACCACTGAAGCAAGGACATGTGATTCACAAAGAAATGAAGAATGCAGTGAATTGAGTGATGATCCAGATTACATGTCAGAGTTATCAACTATAGAAGAATATGAAGATCATTTTGCCACAATGTCGTTCAACAAGAAAAAGAAAATTGAGTACACCAGTCTTTAGTGGTAGAAAACGTCCCAGAAAAACTGGGACAACTCCTGAAAGGCATGCCATCAGAGAAACGTTCAAACAATATTTCGATAACGAAGATTTGGGTATTCCTTCTTTGAGTACTTGTCAAGAATCTGTACAAGGCAAAACAGAATTAGAGAACAGATCAGTCCACCAGATCCGTTCCTGGATTATCTACGAAAGGAAGAGAAGGTCAGAAAGTATGTTGCTCCATGTGATAATTAAATAATTATTTGATGAGATTTGTTGGTGCTGCATACACGTGACTGATAAATCAGGGAAAGTCGTATTTCGTGTAAATAATTTTATTTAAATATCGCAGAGCGCTTTCGGCTATTAAGCCATCTTCAGTGCTATACCTGCAAGTAAGTAATAGTCGAAAATTGAAAAATTGGTTTGAAGGTTGGAAATGAATTACTTACTCGTCTAGGTATTTACAGGAAGATCTTCACAATCACAAATAGTCGTGAGACATTAAATTGAATAAACATCACGGTTAAAGTCGGTGCCCTTTTGGGTTGACAATTAAAATTTTTCTTGTTATAACATTGTAAAATGATTAAAAATTTATTTGATTCCCAACGTGCTGCATGCTAAGCAAGAGGGGTGACAGGAAGTGAAATTTGACGTTGACTTAAGGTCTTAAATGATTCTAGAACATAAACTTTGTGACAAATGACATATTAGTGACTACAGTACATAGTACATCAAAACTTCCCAAGGTGAGCAAAGAATTGTTCAATTGAGATTATTTGAAATAGGTGAGGTACGTTCTCGGTCTACCTCCCGACAGAAACTCCACTAAAAGAACGCTGAAAAGTGTACCAGCCGTTTGAGTCTAATGAGAACCCAACTTATGGTCACTGACAGAGCTCCGACAGAAGAGTGACCTGTGTGGAATAGTCCGAGGTACGTTCTGAAGTTGACTATAGATAAGGCCTGTGAGGTGCAATCAGAAACATTAGAGAAATGTTTGTGCCCTCAGTACGTCTTCAGGACAACGTCAAACTCAACCAGCGGCAAACCGTAGGTGAACACGAAGTTTGGGTCTAATGGGGACCACATTCATTGTTCACAAGTAGTCAGCTGGAGAGAAAGATGAGCCCAAGAAGGAAAACTAAGGAAAGCGCAGAAAGCGTCTCAATGCATAATAATTTAAATTGTACGGATATCAAGTGCTAATTTGAAAGTAAAGATTGAACAGGGACTCAAGGTTTGAGCCGAGCTACAATAAATTGTGATGACAATTTATTGTAGCTCGGCTCAAACCTTGAGCCGAGCCGAGCCGAGCTACAATAAATTGTGATGACAATTTATTGTAGCTCGGCTCAAACCTTGAGTCCCTGTTCAATCTTTACTCTCAAATTAGCACTTGATATCCGTACAATTTAAATTATTATGCATTGAGACGCTTTCTGCGCTTTCCTTAGTTTTCCTTCTTGGGCTAATCTTTCTCTCCAGCTGACTACTTGTGAACAATGAATGTGGTCCCCATTAGACCCAAACTTCGTGTTCACCTACGGTTTGCCGCTGGTTGAGTTTGACGTTGTCCTGAAGACGTACTGAGGGCACAAACATTTCTCTAATGTTTCTGATTGCACCTCACAGGCCTTATCTATAGTCAACTTCAGAACGTACCTCGGACTATTCCACACAGGTCACTCTTCTGTCGGAGCTCTGTCAGTGACCATAAGTTGGGTTCTCATTAGACTCAAACGGCTGGTACACTTTTCAGCGTTCTTTTTGTGGAGTTTCTGTCGGGAGGTAGACCGAGAACGTACCTCACCTATTTCAAATAATCTCAATTGAACAATTCTTTGCTCACCTTGGAAAGTTTTGATGTACTATGTACTGTAGTCACTAATATGTCATTTGTCACAAAGTTTATGTTCTAGAATCATTTAAGACCTTAAGTCAACGTCAAATTTCACTTCCTGTCACCCCTCTTGCTTAGCATGCAGCACGTTGGGAATCAAATAAATTTTTAATCGTTTTATAATGTTATAACGAGAAAAATTTTAATTGTCAACCCAAAAGGGCACTGACTTTAACCGTGATGTTTATTCAATTTAATGTCTCACGACTATTTGTGATTGTGAAGATCTTCCTGTAAATACCTAGACGAGTAAGTAATTCATTTCCAACCTTCAAACCAATTTTCCAATTTTTGACTATTACTTACTTGCAGGTATAGCACTGAAGATGGCTTAATAGCCGAAAGCGCTCTGCGATATTTAAATAAAATTATTTACACGAAATACGACTTTCCCTGATTTTTAAATAATTATTTGTCTGTATTGTTCATATCATTATACTGTGTCAAATAGACATGTATTTTATTGAACAAAAATAGTTTGTAGTCAGTAGGTCTTTGGCAAAAAATAGCTTATGCTTCTATAGGCCGAGTTAGTCATGAAAATAGGCTATCAGATTCTTGATGCTAGGCAAAGGTTATATTTTGCCTAGGTAACATTTTCAAAGACCTGTAATTTGAAGAAAGCTTGGTGTTTTTGTCTGGAAATAAAACAAAATAAGCGGGTTATTTGGAGTGATTTACCTATGTTATATTTTACCTAATTTTTCACTTTATGTTAATTATATATCTTTTTTCCAGGGTCTAAACAAAATGTATCTCGCTCGTAGACAACACCAACACGACAATTATGCCGAAAACTCTTCCGAAAATTTTATGAATCGAAAATATATTCATCTTCCATAGAATTACAAGAAGCAATTGATAGTCACCAGAACTTGAGACATACTATTGGAAAGTTGAGAAGTCATCTCCAGTATGATTTCAGATATAGTCAGAAGAATAAATATGTGGGTGTGATTGGAACCTTCGATGTGAAGTGAGTCCTTCCTTCGAAATGCTCAATTACCCATAGACGAAACTGAAAATACTTGCACTCGACGCGCATTCCGTGTGCAAAAGTAAGTATCATCAAAATACTCAACTTTCCTTCTGTGAATATACCAACGCGAAATGCACGACGAGTGCAAGTGTTTCTAGTTTGGTGTTTGGGTCATTGAGATGTTATGAGAGATTGAGGATGTGAAAAGTCGCTACCCCAATCGCTTTCAGGGAATTGAGTGAGGATATGAGCCCGGGAGTTTGCGACTGGTGTGATAGCAAAAATATCCAGCAATTTGAGTTTCTTTGGCACAATCCACCTATGCAATTGATGCCTATTGTTTTGTTGTTGCTACAGTATTTCTATATACTGGTTCATTTGTTTTTTTTTAATGAATTTTGTTTTTCGTTTTATATATTTTTATCAAAATTATTCGAGTTTCCAATCTCTAGCGATATTTTTCAAATAATAAATCGACTTTATTCATCTTCCTATTAATATATGGAAAAAAGTGAAGGAACTAGTCGGGCAAAACCTCCCAAAAGGAGTAACATATGATGGAGTCGCAGAGCACATATGTCGCGTAGCATACTCCAACCGGTTGGCGAGAGGTTGAAAAGTCAAGTAATTTTCAAATGACACAGTTATAGAAGTAAAAACAAGGTTATTTAAAGAAAACAAATGAAATGACAGTACAAAGAAATACGATACCTACAATAAAAAACTAGGCACCATTAACGTGGGTGATATGTGTACAAGTTATCAACTTTCTGGTTCCATTCTTCATTTGTTTCCCCAAAAGTCCGATGGCACGACGATCCGATAGCTTTCTGATTGGTCTGAATTCAACTTTAAACCGATCAGAGAGCTGTTGGATCGTCGTACGATCGTATATCGGATCTGTCTGAATCCAGCCTGAAAAGGGAATATGCATATTATTTAAATGCGTCTCAAATACTTTTTTCTCGAATCTTCATTATCGTAGCATCGTGATGACAAGGTTTTTTTTCTGGTAGTTCTTGATCAAACCCAGAAAATATTATATGAAAGTAAAAAATTAGAGAGGGAAATTCAAACCTACGAAACGCGACACCACTGGTCGAAGCCAAATGTCACGTTAATGGACACAAATATGGTGTCGATTGTCAAACCTCTTTGTTTTTAGGTTAGATATGTCTACTTTCCCATAGCTACTTCAAAACGTACTAATGACTAATTCCACTCAGCTGCATATCTTAGAGACTACTTACGTTGAAATGATCTTCGCAACAGTATAAACATGATGTTGGAGCTACATTCTCTATTCTCATCATTTGACACCATTGTTGTTGTGATTTCGCATCGCGTGGAATACGAAGAAATGTCTATTGTTGTTTTTGAACTTCGGTACCATACAATACTTGTACGAAGGTTTTTTATCTCCTTACATGCTCTATATGGAAATTGAACATTCAAACTAAAACACTAGGGCCGTGTTCCGTTTAACCAGACAGGGTTAACCAGAGTGGTTCTTTCTTTTCCTCTTGGATGGACCCGGCCAATACGAATGCCTAATTAGGCATTCCAGATACTTGTCAGAGATGTCAAAAAATCGAAATGAACCAATACGGCGGCATCTGCCCCCAGGAATTTTCGTTCCTTTTCTTTTTTATAAGTGTGTGATTGGTTGAATCTGGTATTTGCCCCCCAGACATAATCTGATCTGGGATGTCTAATTGTTACTGTTGCCTAACCACACTTACACATGACAGGCCAGCTTACGATTCGATCGGATCGTTTCAGATGCGCTTCTGTATAGATAGGGTGTTCTGTGACTATACCTTCGGAATTCGTATTATTACGACAGCGATTTTGATATCTCCGGAAAGCAATAGCACAGAATAATCAACTACTGTGCAGGAGCGAATCGATAACCTGACACAATTGCCCCAAAAATATTTGACCTTGAACGAGATTTGGCACTTTCATAGACACTGAGAAATCTGATAATATCAGACATTCCAGATATTTGTCGTATGACAGAATGAACCAATACGGCGGCATCCCCAGAAACTTTCGTTTGGTTTCCTCAAAAGAGCGTGATTTCCATAGTAAAACTGATGTTTGCCACCCACACATCACTTGATTGGGAATGCCTAATATACCAACAATAGGAAACTACACTGAGAAAATTGAAGTGAAATGCGTCAAATCAATTAGCTGTCTTCATCTGACTCACTGAAGCAATAAAATATTTTGGTTCGCTCTTATTGGTGCACTTAGGGAAGGCGTAGCTTTTACCGAATGTGTTATTGGATTTGCTTCAGTATAGTACTTGATCATTATGTGGGAATAGTTCCTATCTCTAACATTCGACAGGCCAGTCTCAAACTAGGTACACAGTAGGTACTCTTTGTTTGGCACCTATCAGAAAACAACTACTCACCTGGCTAATACCACAATAAGCGTTGCATTATACCGGACTGGTGCCAGTGCAGGTTTCTCCACAGAAGGAAATCCTGCATTTGCTTCTGGTGATACAAATGATGGTAATGATTTTCAATTATTGGGACGGGCACACTTGCAGACCAGTTTCTGGCTATTTGGTCACTTGTCAGTACAAGGTAGTGCAATCATCAACACAATGTCGATGACTTTCCATAATAAAAAATCAAACACCTTCCACATATTATCAAGCCTGTACCAAAGCAGATGCGAACAACACGAAGTCATTGTGCCATCTACCTATAGATGTATTCCCCACCTTCAATACATAAATATTATAGAAATGAACGTTGCAATGGCCGTTATAGCATTGCTGTGGCATGTTAATGCAATATATCTGCAGAGTGAGAAGCAACGTTATACGTCCAATATATTACTTGCTCAGTGGGAGTTGACAAGAAAGGATGAAGATTTCCCTTATGAAAAGTTCAAAATTCAAATATGACAAATACTTAGTCATTGAAGGGATTAGCCGATCTTCGGAGGAAATCTATTTGATGCTTTCGAAGCACAGTCCTATATATCTTATATTCTATGACAGCAAATAGGCACTGATTGTGGACATAGGATTTTTTCTAGGGTATTTTTAAGCTTCTTCACTGGAACTGAAAATAGAAGATTCCTTATCGTACCCAGACTTCAATCGTGAAAAGAGATCAGAATAGAATCAGATCCCAATGTTCATCTGGCCAGGTAGGGTTATCAAATTCAAACATTCGATCAAATGAAAATTATAACTGGTATGTTCACATTCCACAAGACTTGAAGCAACTCTTAAGTCAATGAAAAATTAAATTAATTTTGGAGCTCCTTAGGAGCAAAGCTATTCCCACATACTCGTGCCATGCAGGAGCGTGATCTATCAACTTGAATCCATATTTGACGTGCATTCACGTTGAAGATAGAGTGCGCGTAAACAATGTTGACAGTTGTCTCCGCGTTCCGATTGGCTGGCTGAGATATCGAGGAACGCACAGAGTTGTATTAGGCTGCCACTATCTGGTACTGAATATTATTTAACTAATATCACTTCCCGTTAGGAGTACATTGAGATAGAATAGGGAAGGAGGCGCTGTCACGTGACCAAAAGTGGCACCAGGCGGCCATCTTGTTACTACACATTTGTCAATTAGTTGTCAAATTCAAGTTGTTTGGTTCAATCGACTTCATTTAAGTGAACTGTTTTGGATTTGTGTGTTTGGAAGACTTTTATTATTTTTATCAAAGGACATTATGGTTTCCTGCGCTCTACGAAGCTGCAGTAGCAAATATGACTTTGATAAGAATGAATAACTGTTTATAGGTATGTTAGTGAACATGAGGCAGGTCTGTACCAAAAGAAATCCATGCATAGCAAATTCGTTTAGAATTTCAATCATGGATTGTTTGAATAGTGAATGAGGATTATTTCATGTTCAGATTTCCCAAGGATGCAGCAATCGAGACGATCTGGGTTAGATTTGTTGAGAGTGGTGTTTGGAAACCAACAAAATAAAGTAGTTCGCCCCTGGCGTGTCAGCCATATTGGTACTACACTTAGCCCCGCCTAGTGGTGCCGTTTTATGCTCACAGGAAACATTGTTATAGCTTTTCCTTCCCTATTATCTCAATGGTTTATAATAATGTGCATCTGCCTAAAAAAGCAAAGAAGTCGATCAAAAATTTTGAATTATGTGGATGAATTCGATGAAAATGCCAAACACCTGTTCTCAGTAGTTTCAAGTCATGCCCTACTCGACCCTTCACTCTTCACGTGTAGTTTACGCGCACTCTATCTTAAACGTGAATTGACTATAGATCTTGATTCATCACTTACCGATCATTACTTTTTGCTACATTGATTCATTTTCAAGGTTTCAACAAAATTGAATTTTAATAGGTTTTCTGTTTACCAGCCATACTCCATCTTACAAATGGCAACCTTCAGCAGGGCCTCTATTCTTGAGATCATTGAGAATTCAAGAGAGGCTCTGGCTGAGTTTCAGTAAATGTCAAAATGCAGCCCATTTGTTTTCCAGTCTTGGCCTGAAGGGCGCTTGTTGTTATTTTGGAATATGACTGACATTATTAGTGGAATTACTTTTACTGGATCTGGATGACCAAATGCGTGTTGGAGGGAGCAAAGCAAAGACTTCTTCTTGAGTTCCGTAGTTTTCTGGCTTTCTAACCTATCACTAATTAAAACAAAAGATCAATATTGGAATCTGTACAAGTGTAGAAGTGCAGTTTTTAATTCACCCCGAAAAGTTGCTGCGTCCATTGGCCGCGTCTAACAGCTTACAGCGCTTTAAGCCGCTGCACAAAATTTGACAGTTTTCCATGGTGAAATGTCGAATTTTGTGAAGCGGCTTCATTGCTGTATTCTGTTAGATGCAGCCAATATTGATTCTTATTCTTTCAGATTGTAGTAGGTTAAAACCCAGACCCAACCAAAGAATATTTACGTATACAAACAAGAAGCGACTCTCTCAAATTCGACAAATACACCCTGAATGCGCATGTCTACCAGCAATGTCAGCATTCGGCCAGTTATATCAACAAACAAGTACAGGTGTTTCTTGTCGAGTAGTTTACTGGATTACTGTTTAGTTCTGGTAGTCATGCGTAGTCGCAACAAAAATAGTTTGGAGGTCATGAAATTTTGTAGTGGGAAGTGTCGGTTCTTGTTCGTGTATACGTAAATATTCTTTGACCCAACAATGTATCAAATATTTATCCACCACAAAATAATGGCGTTCAAATAGTACTTCTAGAAATTATTTACCTCGAAACCAAACTGATTTTACTTGCACTCAGATGAAATATAAGCAATTTTCAATTCAACGAATGCGTATTATGGTACACCGGGGTGAGTGTGACCCAAAATTTCAAAAAATTGAGTTTGTTGGGATGTCATTTCATTCTGCAACAGCAAAAATGAGTGAAATATCACAGGTCTCTACTGAGCATATTGCTACTAAGTATTTTGTATTTTGTTTGATACATTTTTTGTCCTTGTGTCAATAGTTCACACTTCTCCAACAAACTGGGGCAAGTGTAAATGCGATTCTAAAGTATATGAGGCGAGTTCTGAAATTCAACAAACAGTAACTTCCATCAGTTCTATCACTGATACCTCTCTCTTTGTTTGTGACGAACCACAGAGAGAGAGAGAGAGGCATCAGTGATAGTAATGATGGAAGTTACTGTTGAATTTCTAAACTCGACTATTGGAATAGCATGTGAATAATTTAGTATACATTCTGCTCAGAAAATACCCCCACGTAGAATTGCAACTTTCATGAAAGCGACTGGGATGAAATTTTGCTGGAGCCAGACACGGGCAGCGCTAGTTGTCTAGATTAATTTGCAGGAAACTGTAGTAGACGAAATATTTGAATGAAATTTCTGGCGGGATATTCAAATTCATGCTACGAGAAATCAAACTTCCAGTGTTTTTATACCACTGATATTTGTAACATTAACGTTATTGCAGTTTTGTCCTATTTGGACATTATGCGGTAACGTTATTGTTACAAATATCAATGGTATAAAAACATAATTCGCTTTTGATTCTGTTATGTAAAGAAAAACAATGCTAGTGAACCAGCTTTATTGGAAAAAGACACATTTAATGACTGAAAAATCACTTTTAACAAATTAACACTACAATATTTCATGTTTTCAGCTGCATTACAATACAAATGTGAAATAAAATGAAAAATGACTTCATTTTAATCCTGTTATCAATGAAAACAAATAAATCTAAATACATAACATTTCAACAGAGGAATAAGCCAAAAATTTATCTTGATTTGAAGATTGAAAATGAGAGAAACAAATTTAACATATAAAACATTTAGGTTTCTGGATTGTCGAACATTTGAAATACAGTTGCGGCATAAAATATTGTTTATATGCACACAGCATTTATTTCTCATGATTGAAGGTCGGAAAAATCACAACTCAAATTTAAAGTATTCACGCAATAAAATGAAACCAAAGGCGAGTTCTGAAATTCAACAGTAACTTCCATCTTCCATCAGTTCTAGCACTGATGTCTCTCTCTCTCTCTCTCTATGTTAGTGGATCGTCATAAAGTGATAGAACTGATGCAAGTTACTGTTGAATTTCAGAACTCGCCTTAACAAATGAAGAACAGAACGCAGGATAACTTTACGAGAATTCCGATTAACAATTTAGAGAAATATTGCAATACCGTCGGGTAGTATAAAGGCGACTTTATTTTAATAGTGACTGGCCCTATCCTGTGACCTGTGAGTAAAACAGAGATATTGCAAGTATCGTCTTCATCCCCTTATGACACCGGTGTTTATTTTTATAACAATCATAACATAACCGAAATAACCAAATTAGACACCATTCATCAGTATTAGGCATTCCAGATACTTGTCAAAAATGTCAAATGAATCGAAATGAACCAATACGGCGCCATCTGCCCTTCAGAAACTATCGTTTGTTTTTTGCAAACGAGTGTGTGATTGGTTGAAACTTGTGTTAGCCATCCAGACATCAGGTGATCTGGAATGTCTAATAGAACTCTTGTCTATGCACCATTCTTATTCGAAATTTTTGGGTTGTTGGGTGGTTGAAAGTTAGAATCATTTTATATCGGTTTTTGTTTGTATTTTCTTCGTTTGGATCGCTAGGTATAAGGTTTGTTCTAGCAACACATTCTACCGTTCAGAAACTGGTACGAAGCAGTCAGAAGCAGAATATTGAAAGCGAAATTCATTTTGCGCATGCCTCTGCCAGTTTTCAAATCGGTCGAATGTGTTGCTAGAACAAACCTATAGTTTCCCCTTTCAATGAAAGAAGTATACAGTGTGGTCCACTGAGTCTGCAACGAATGGGAAACTTTTTTATCATCGATTTCTCAGAGAATGGCTTTATGACAATCACCATACAGGATAGGCCAAAAAATATAAATTTCGTTCAAGAGTAAAGTACCCTTATTTCAGAAAATATAGAAATATGTTGAGGAGAAAAGTTGCTTAGAATTAAAAGTTATGTTCAGATACGAAGTCATGGCCTGCTATTCGAATTTTTTTTCTTTCATTTTGAATTACCCCCGTATGATACATTTTTTTACTATTTTGATTCAATATGTATTTGAAGTAGCTATAATCAAATCGGTTTGGAGTATTTCTTATCAAATTAAAATGAATTTGTAAAATGTACATGGATTTGTATTTTTTTAGGTGACCGTCAACTTCTTGTTTGTTGCAACGATATTTAACAGAACTCTAAAATAACACAAATACTTTTTTTAACGAGGCAAATACTTTACTAACTACATTTAAATCTTCATATGAATAAACTGTCAATAGAAGTATAAAATTCCTTTTTATATTCTCACAAAAATGCCTCAACTAGAACAGATATTAAAAAACAATTCAAAATTTATCGCAGATAGCCATGAACAAAGAACACACACGCCTTAAAACAATACTGTAGTTTGACAGTGTGGCGTCTTAGAACTTGTCTGTAAAACTTTTCATAATTGTCCTTCATTAAAAATGCCTCGCCCAGTATTATTAACGTTAACTGAAAAGGCAGAATTAGTTTTAATCTGTGGTGATGGTTAACAAACAATGCGCGAAGCTGCAAATATTTTCAACGAGCGGCATCCAGACAAACAAATTTGCTAATCAAGTGTGAGTAGAATTTTAAAGAATTTCAAACAGACCGGCTCACTAGACTATAAGCATAATACGGAGCGTACGAAACATGTATGCACAGAAGAAAATCAGCTTGACGTACTTCAAGCAGTAGTAGAAAATCCTAGAAGGTCCACCCAAGAAATTAGTGATTATACCGGCGTAAAAAAACCTCTGTGAAGCGTATTCTCACGAAACATAAGTACCATGCATACAAACCTACATTTATTTGTACATTTCAAGAACGAGACTATGATTTGAGATATGATTTTTCCATGTGGATTCAGGTTGAAATATGTGAACAACGAGATTTTCATCGATGTATTCTGTTCGGAGATGAATCTACTTTTACAACAAATGGGTTGTATCATCACAAAATTGCAGATGGTGGTCAGATGTCAACCCAAATTTTATTATTGACAACAAAAATCAATACAATTGAATGACGAATTACTAGGTCCGTTTTTTCTTCGAGCGAATTTGAATGGTGACAGGTACTTGAACTTTTTGGAAAATGAAACAGGAGAGTTTTTGGATGATATGGCATTAAAAGAACGGCAAAATGTAGTTCCAACAGGACGGATGTCCTGCCCATTCTACTAGAAATGTTTCTCAGTGGCTGAATAGAACATTTCGTAATAAATGGTTAGGACGACATACCGATCCTCGATGGCCTCCTCGTTCTCCAGACCCTACACCTCTAGATTTTTTCTTATGGGGATACTTAAAACAAAAAGTTTACAAAGATCGCCCCTTCACTTATGTTGATGAGCTTGAAACTTCAATACGAGTTCATTGCAGAAATATTCCCGCCAATGTGTTGCGATCTACATTAAACGAATTTTATGATCGAACAATCAGATGCATCGAAAGAGAGGGTGGACATACAGAGACGCTTCAATAATCTTTATTGTTAGCACCTGTTAAGTTGTTAAGTTACCTACCGTATTTTTCTGTACTATCGCTTTTTTTTTGTTCATGGCTATCCGCGATAGATTTTGACGGTTTATTCATATGAACATTATAGTTAGTAAAGTATTTGCCTCGAAAAAAAAATATTTGTGTTATTTTAGAGTTCTGTTAAATATCGTTGCAACAAACAAGAAGTTGACGGTCACCTAAAAAATACAAATCCATGTAAATTATACAAATTCACTTCAATTTGATGAGAAATACTCCAAACCGATTTGATTGTAGCTACTTCAAATACGTATTGAATCAAAATAGTAAAAATATGTACCATACGGGGGTAATTCAAAATTTTCCGAAAGAAAAAAAAATTCGAATAGCAGGCCATGACTTCGTATCTGAACATAACTTTTAATTCTAAGCAACTTTTCTCCTCAACATATTTCTATATTTTCTGAAATGAGGGTACTTTACTCTTGAACGAAATTTATATTTTTTGGCCTATCCTGTATGGTGATTGTCATAAAGCCATATCAGGTACACTTGGTATAGTTTTGAAACATGCACCAACTTTTGTCAGGAAAAATTTTTTCTGAGAAATCGATAATAAAAAAGTTTCCCATTTGTTGGAGACTTAGTGGACCACACTGTATAGTTTTTATTAGAATTTTTTTTCCGAGGGATGTTTCCATATCCCCTTGAATTATTTTCCAATTTGCGGGGTTTCTTAGTGGGTTGTGGGCAATTATCTCCCTGAGTAAAAAAATATCATCGTCATAATTGAATCTTTGTCTCCTGGATTTCTTTCTCTCATACTTTGAATTTTCCAGAAAAAGACTTAATGTAAGTATGTAAGCAGTGGTGGAAGAGTTCGTCTCATAATTTGGAGGTCGGTGGCTAAATCCCTAGGTTTATATAATATTTTTTGTCATACATCCTGTTCATGTCCTTGACGGTCCACAGATGGATGTCCATTGTATGTCCAAGTCAGTGGCCGCCTACTGATATTTATGGAAAATCTAATGGATATTCGTCGTCCATCACAGGACGGCCAATGGTTTTATCATCCACCAGTAAATTAATTCGCTAATTATTAACGAATTAGACTGTCAAAAAATGGGGTTCAGTATTTCGTAAATACCTTGAAAACCGTTGAAGTTTGGCTAATTCTTCAAACAGATTCTTGAAGAAGATAAAATTTCCAATAGAAAAGTTCCAATCATCAGAACTCCACCACTTGTTTTAACCATTCCAATTCAGCACAACGCTTGTTAATCCGTTACACCACCTTGCAAATGATCGTAGCACGCAAAATCATTGTTTTCGACTAGCGAATATCGATTTAAA
Source organism: Zygogramma bicolorata (assembly GCA_032362365.1). Classification (NCBI taxonomy): domain Eukaryota; kingdom Metazoa; phylum Arthropoda; class Insecta; order Coleoptera; family Chrysomelidae; genus Zygogramma; species Zygogramma bicolorata. The sequence continues at coordinate 50,200 of JAVJAQ010003288.1, read as the reverse complement.
AATTCGGAAAGATCATGGTGTTATCCAGACTCCAGACACCTCAAGCAACAGTATATTTCTGAGAAAAAAAAAATGTCAACGATTTTTATCAAAACGAGCGTATTGGTAACGAATATTTTTTTCTAGTTTCCATTGATATGTTGAATGAGATAACTCTTTAACGCAGGACATCGAAAATATTTCGCTTCGTGGAGACTTTACTACAAGTGTACTTCACGAGTTTTATCATCCCTGTGTTTTTCACGAAAAAATAATACTTCAGATCCTTTACAAAATTGCTGATGAAAATCAATTTTTTGTTTTCATTTCGTCAATTGTATTAATATATTTTTTAGGAAATGAAATCTCAAAATCGAATGAATACTTCAAAATGTCGGAAAAAATATGTTTTTATATTTCACACAATGTTGAATTTTTTCTCTGTTATGTTTGTGGATTTATTCACAGCTATAGCTCCTGACCCATCACAGAAGCGACTATAATCGTTTCGAACTTTTTCGTGCAGGATTCATTGCTCTTTGAAATGAATATATACACAAATTTGTTACTATGAATGTTCATTAGGTATGGGCATTTGTTTAAGAAAATCTGAGATTTTCCTAAATATCATCTGATCTTTTATAGCGTATAACGCATCAAATATGGAAGAAATTCGACACCGAGACTATGACATCAAGACGCAAAATATATACCTAAAAATATTTTCACTCACAAATGTAACAGTTTCGATAATAATGTCAATTATTTTTGCCTTATTGTTATCAACAGATAGTTTTTGTGAATAAAATTGATGTCACTTCTTTCATAGAAGTTTGGTATTATCTCTTTGTGTTTATTCGTTGAAGGAATATAAAAAAATTCTCTAAAAATCTCATGAGATTTTATTTTGAATGAATGGAAGAAGCTGTTTGAGTGAGAGAAGGGAGGAGCATACTTCTGTACTGGAAAAACTGAATGAAAGAACAGAAAACTTGTCCCTTGTTAGCAGAATACCCAAACATCAGGATAGCTGACTCACGAAATATAAAAGACCTAAAAAAGTTTATTTACTCACCTGTTACCGAGGATAGGGCAACTGAAAAACCAGGTACAAGATGCCTGCTCTATACACCCACAAAAAGTAGGATCTATCTTATTATGCATGAAACGCAATAATAAAGCAAAAATATAATTGACATTATTATCGAAACTATGATATTTGTGAGCGAGAATATTTTTTGGTATATATTTTTCGCCTCGGTGCCATTGTCTCGGTGGCGAATTTCTTCATTATTTGATGAGTTATATGCTATAAAAGATCAGAAGATATGAGGAAAATCCCAAATTTCTTTAAAAAATGCCGATAACTAATGAACATTCATAGTAACAAATTTGTGCAAATATTCATTTCAAAGAGCAATGAATTCTGCACGAAAAAGTTCGAAACGATTATAGTCGCATCTGTGATAGGTCAGGAGCTATAGCTGTGGATAACTCCAGAAACAGAGGGAAAATTCAACATTGCGTGAAATATGAAAATATTTTTTTTCCGACATTTTGAAGTATACATTCGATATTGTGATTTCATTTTCTATCTAAAAAAAATATAAATACCTTTGAAAAATTTTTTGAACAAATTTTTCATCAATTGATCAAATGAAATGAAAACAAAATATTGATTTTCATTATCCATTTTGTGAAGAAAGTATTATTTTTTGTGAGAAAACCTTTTCGGAAAATTTTGTTAAAAGAATTAAAAAAATGAAAAAACAGTTTAGAACAATAACAAAAAATTCTAGGGAGTTTTTCTTTGTGAAAAATCATAATATTTCTTGACACATGAAATGACAAAAATATATTTTCCTAAACAAAATTATTATTATCTCAATCAATATTTTTTTTTCAAACCAGTTACACCAGAAATTTGGAAGTTATGGGATTGCATAGTATTTTTGAATGGTAAAACATCAACATTATGAAAAAAAATCAAACAACATTTTTAGTCTCCATTTTTGATTTTTAACTTTTTTGTCGGCATTAACATTGAAAAAATTACAGATTATGAGATACATAAACACCGGCATGATAAAATCTCGTGGAGTATACTTGTAGTAAAGTCTCTACGAAGCGAAATATTTTTTATGTCCTACGTTAAAGAGTTGAGTTATCTCATTTAACATATCAATGGAAACTAGAAAAAAAATGTTCGTTACCAATACGCTCGTTTTGATAAAAATCGTTGCATTTTTTTTTTCCAGAAATATACTGTTGCTCGAGGTGTCTGGATGACACCATGATCTTTCCGAATTTTCAAATCGATATTCGCTAATCGAAAACAATGATTTTACGTTCTACGATCATTGCATGGTGGTGTAACGGATTAACAAGCGTTGTGCGGAACTCTGAGTTCTGATGATTGGAACTTTTCTATTGAAAATGTTATCTTCTTCAAGAATCTGTTTGAAGAATTCGCCAAACATAAACGGTTTTCAAGGTATTTACGAAAGACTAAACCCTTTTTTTTGACAGTTTGATTCTTTAATAGTTGGCGAATTAATTTACTGGTGGATAAAACCTTTTTGCACATTTTTCTAGAAATCATTCCGAATCGAATTAGTCCTAGATCATATTTTCACGACCACTATCAAGATATTTCTTGATTTTCAACTTGTGAGCTAAACTAGTTCCTGTATTTATTGGAAAAAAACGCAGCCAGAGTGGGTAATGAAGAAAAACAAACAATAGAAACCCATCAAAATTTTGACTTCACTCAGATGTCGAAAAGTATTTGCTAAGAAAAATGAATATTTTTCTGTGCTTACTCGTTCCGTTTCATCAATGCTGTCATCTGCGTACACATCCTACTAGGCTAGGATAGAGGATCCAAGTTTACCGTTCGTTCGATTTATGAATATCCAATAATGAATTTAACAAGTACTCATCCAAACCGAATCGCACTTCCATATTGAACCAACCACAGGAAGGAATTTCCAGCACTAGTTCATTTCTACACACTCTACTTATTGAATGAAGAGAAACATATCACGAGTACTAACTAATACTTTCAACGAATCCAACAATGAATCAACCTGATGAATGGGAAAAACATTTGACATAGTCAGTGGGCATACTTGAAGACTGGAGTTAAATCAAATCATTTTTCGAACAATCCGTTCAGGCCAGTCTCAAATTACCTACACATGGGGATACTACTTCTTCTTTGCCTGTTTCAATATAAAAAGGCAGGGGTTCGATTTTTGACTATTCGCTTCGCTATGGATCATTCGCTTTGAAGTGAAAATACTTTCAACCTTATTTTTAACACATCGCTATGTAACGAATTCGCAATATAACGAATCGTTTCATTCGTGTTGCAGCGAGCGGACATTTGGTAGTCGTTATCGGATAAGTGTGGTTATGTGTCTCATTCATTCATTGTTGACATTGTTAGAGGAACACGTTTTCTATTATGGATAAATTATTTCATATGTTTTTGTGGAGAATCTGGGTGTAGCGGAAAATCAGCAAAACATGAATCGTCAACGTAAGCCGGATGATCCATTTGCATTAAATGATGAGAAGTTCAGGAAAATTTTTCGGCTGTCCAAAAACTTGGCAAGACATCTCATTGAAATCTTGACACCTCTGTTAACTGCCCCGAAAAGAACCAAGGATTTGGAGATTTCCAGCAAAGTAAGTTGGAAAAAGTAATTCTTATTGAACATTGTTGACCACACTGAAATATCATTGTTATAGGTTTCGATTGCCCTACACTTTTATGCGTATGGAAATTATCAAACAAGTGTTGGTCAGAACCGGTATTTAGATGTTTGCCAATCAACAGTCAGCGTATGTTTGAAAGAAGTGACCAATGCCCTCAACAACCCAGTGATGTTCAATGAATGGGTTTCATTCCCAAACAATTTTGATGCCTTAAATAAGCTCCGGCGTAGGTAAGACTACATTACTGAATGTTCATAATAACTTATTCAACTTGTAATATAAATTTTAGATTTTATGAGAAACACAATTTTCCTGGCATAATAGGCTGCATTGATTGCACACATATTGCAATCCATTCCCCACTAATAGCAGATCCTGAATTTCCGGAGAACTTATATGTGAATCGAAAAACTCCATAAATACCCAACTAGTAATTACTGATGAGAGACATGATAAAATGAATGTTTCAAAAATATTGCAAACTATGAAAACATTCCTCAGGGTATCACTTAACAGTTTTTGAAACTATATGTGTATAGAACACAATATTCCCGAAGTTGAATCAGAACCTGAAGATAATCCAATAGATTATGGAATGTTTCAAAATGAAAATTGATATTGAAGATGACAATGTTGCTAGAATAAATCCGGATTTAGCAAAGGGGAGACGACTAAGAGCCAAAATAATACAAAGTTTTCGTTGATGAAAGTTATGAAATCAATTTTAATTATGGTTTGTACTGAAGACACATTAAAAGTCATGAAGCTAAGAAAATATGTTTCTATTCATTCATTCAATTCAACGGCATATCAATTTGTAAGAACCAATGAACATAATCTCACAATATATACATATCTACAATATTATTGTTCAGATATTTCGGAACATTTCTGAAATAAAGACTGAAGAACGTCAAGTTTCTTCCGTATCAACTCAAGATTTTGTTTCATGTATTCTAATTTCTTTTCAAAATAATTTTCTCTTATTTCAATTTTTTTAGTTAAATATTTTTGATCGGATGTTGCAGCCATAGCAGCATAAGTAAAATTTTCCATTTTCTTAGGAACTCTCTTTTTGTTTCGTCCTTCAGTCACCTTTTGGGTGTTTGTGCCTGGAAATGAAGTCCTTTCTGTTTGGAGTAAACACTCAGTTCCCTAACGGTCCACTTGAACAACTTGTTCAGCAACTTCAGGGGAGGAGGTTACGATGGGGTCACAATCAAAACTAACGCTAGAATTAGCGTCCAATGGTAAAACGGTGTTAGCATATCCATCAAAATCAAATTCTACTATAGGCACAGGAACGTCATGACCTTCAATTGATACTGGTTTGATGATGGTGCAAATATCTTCCTCGGTGGGTGTTAAACTATTCACCTTTGGCATTGGAGGACCACCTCCGGTTTTATTTACATATGATTTTGTCATACCAACTTTTGTTTTCGTTCTTGAACGAATGTCATGCCAACACTGAAAAATACTTAAACTAACAACTTATTAACAAGTCTCTTTGAGATTACCTTTCTCCAGCTTTGCCAAGATTTACTAACATACCTGTCATCGATCCTCGATGTAGTGAGAGGAAAGCCGTCGTCTAAGGTGAGTGGTCTCATAACACTATTGGCGTATTGCCCGGCAACTCCACCATATGTCGCGTAGCCCTTTTTACTTGGCAATATTTCGAGAGGCGAAAAACTTTGCTATTCTGAGAATGAAACAGTCGAGTACAAAAATTGAAAAAAAATTATTCGACAACAAAACTGTACACGTAATGAGAAAAGATACTACCTTTAATATTGGATGCATCTTCGGCTGAGGTGAAGTGTGCGAATCTTTCAAAAACAGCTTGCGACGTGACCGGTGTGATCACTTGGTAATCACACCGGCCACTGATTCCCTGCTCTCATTTTCTAGTTTTCGTTGGTCCCAAGAAAGTAGTTTTCGCTGTCTGAATCATCAGCAATTACCTACTTTTTTGTTTTCGTAAACTAGTTCAATTGAAACTGTTGAATCATATTATTTCACGTTCGATAAACTAAAAGGATTTCTTTTAGGAAACGAGCTGCGTCATGGAATTCTTAAATGATAATAAAAATGATGGTTGGAAAGTATATTCGGCACATCTTTCCTTTCCGTTGAGATCTGGACCCCAGATTTAGGGGTTGAAAGTAGGTTTAGGGGTTGTAAATATTCGGTGAAACAACCTTAAATCAGTTGGTTTGCTCAACTGAATAATAAATGTATCGGAACCATTTTAAAATTCAAACATACGTGAAAATAACCGAAAAAACAAAAATGGAGTACCCCTTATCTTATTGATATTGGAAAATACTATCAACTTTAACCCAAATATAATGTGAGATTGAAAGATTGAAAATATTCAAATAAAAATATCCACACAAGTTCGATAAGAAAGTAAGCATTTGGTAAAAGTATTTCTTGTATTTGATGTTGAGATTCTTTGTATTTGAAGTTGCTCTTTGATTTCCATATCGAGCCCTTGTTGTTTAGAACAGAAGTTCAGAGTGTCGACTTTTACTATTTTTTCCTCTTATATACCTACCTGCTTTTTATCTACAAATTAAACATGAATAATTTGTTTCGAAGTTGATTTGCATGATCTTTCGCGTTAAAGTACGAAATCACTGATATTCTTATTTAAAGCTTAAAACTGGAATATCAGTTCGTTTATCATATCTTTCCTATTTCATTGAGATATTGCACAAGCTATATGTCTCACAATCTATGAAAAGTAATTGAAATCATTTTACAGTATTTCTCTCACATATCTTCAACATCATATAATTTTGTTTATCCAATCCATTTCAGCAAAGCCTGCAACCAATTCGATCTCGAATATCTAGATTAGTTTGTAAATAACTGTTTGAGTTCAAATCACCCTTTTGCTCTCAGCAAACTTCTCAGTCTGTTGATTTGTGTGGAAGTCAATCCTCCCAACATCATGGTAATAAAGTACTGGCTTGTCTAGTGTCTTCCACAGCAAATTTGATCAACAGGACGGTGACAGAGATGAACCTCTAGAAGCTCCAGCAGTGAAAACAAGGCGAACAACAACGTACTTAAGCCACTCACACCCTCGAGTGCAGGTCTGGAGTCAGGCTTAGTCAGGTACCATCGTATAAGGCCTTCGCATGCTGAAATCTCCAGAATTCTCAGAGCTGAGTAGTAACACTGGAGTTCTGGAACAAGTTTTCTTCGTCCGGGCAAACCTGGTCAGAAGACAAGACAAAAACAGCCAAACATAAATGTCAAAAAATTAATAGTCATAATTAATTATTCTGCTTACCATCAATCTTCTTTTTTATTATATGGAGCCATAATTTACAATAGATTGTTTTGATCAGTTTCTATGTTATACTGAGAAGAAGCACATATTTTTCTACAGACAATTCTCATTGTTTTTCAATCATTTTTAAAATAAAAAAAAATATCTGGCGCACCGCTATATAAAATGAGCACCAATAACGCACTTTTGGCGTTACAATTGACATAATTATTGCCGAATAATTCATGAGCTTGTATCACACTATTTTCGGTATCACCCTCTATGCATGAATATGATGATATGTGAGATTCATTATCGACATGCGGGTGCGACTTCTACGACAAAATATTTCCATAAATTCATATGCATTTTTCACATAGTAACGGAGCTGTTGCTATCAAAAGTGTTTATACAGAGGGCTTTGCCCAAGCTCGCTCTGAATAACAATCGTTCGTTGGGATTAGTGCAAAATAACAGGTAGGTGCAACTTCTACAGAATTTTCAATAAATTCAGATGCATTTTTTACCCGAGTCAGTTTGTTGTTGAGCTTCTTACGAACTGTTTCGCATATTACCGATCGTATCCAGCTAAAATCTGGTGCCAATGCCCATGGAGTTATGGTCAATCATATTCCGGTTAGTATTTTTTGATATTTTCTCATTTCTTTCTTCATATATTCTATTTCTATTTCATTAACTACATTCGATTTTCAGGAAACTTGATCCGGTTTCTTTGTTAGCCGCAACCCAGGCGGATTCTTTCTGGTTGCATATCAGTCAAGGATATCCTGTTCTCAGGAAAAATCCAGCAAAGGGACGGAGCAAAATGAGGCGGAAAAACGCTTCCAAAAGAGTTTCGATGGAGATACGAACGATGATTCGTTACCCAAGAGATAATGGCAGGGAGAGAACGACTTCTGAAGCGGCAGCATCTTCTAACAGAACGAAAAAAGGAAACAATTCAAATGTAATAATTATAGATATTAAAATATTTTCATTTGACAATATTTATCATTTACAGACGAATATATATCTGAATTTTCATGACACATAATATGTGATCAATCAAATATCGAGCACTTGGTAACGGATTGGTTGCTAACATAAGTGTATATACAGAGGCGTTGCCCAAGCTCGCTCAGAATAACAGTCGTTTGTTCAGATTGGTGAAAAAAAAGTAGGAGCAACTTCTACGACATGATTTTTCCTTGAATACGAATGCATTTCTCAAAAAATTCAGAATTTTTTTCAAAAACGAGACTCAATTGAGAAAACTTGATGTATTGCTTGGAGCTTTTCAGTTTAATGAGTAACATACAGGGGATTCCATCTGAAAAAAACGCAATATTGGCAACTTTTATGAAAATATGAAGAATATAATAGTAATTCGACCTTACCCTGTATGATATGGAGTCGATTTCCCAGTATGAATTGAAAATTCTGGGTTTGTTCAAATTACTTGTGGTTCTTGGTAGTGTAGAGGTAACCACTTCTGCTGTTGGAGCGGAAGACTAGGATTCGATTCCTTGCCGGATTCACACGTTGAAAGGCAAGGCCTCGTTAATCAATTGCTTGCACAAGTTTCGACTTTTGAGTATTGACGTTCGTTAGATGGTTAACGGAACGAACAATTATAGAACAATTTTGTTTCTAGCAAAATATGAACTTTTAATCAATTGAGAATTCCGGTTTACCTGAGTTCAATTGGGACTAAGATATTTTGGATTATATTCAACAAACATTACTTATTATTTGAAAAATCATTTGAGACAGGTATATGGCATTATTGACATAAAAGTATTGAAATGAAAGGGAGATTCCAGAAATGTATCATTATATTGGGTGTTTTATTGATTTCTTCATTCGAATTACTACTAATATTTCTTGCTGAGTTCATTTCCTGTTCGATGTTGTAGCAAAGACATTCTCCGGTTATCCTAGGAATATTCCCAAAACCATATACCTGAAAACATATGCATGGAACATTTTCAGTAAATTGATGTTTGAAAAAAAATGGTTCGGAAAATAAAACAATCCAAGACTGGTACCAAACACTTCGTTTATCTACTTTTAAGCGATCCTATAATTGAGTGAATACACATCCATTTTTTCAGTCCATATTATTGTATCAAGAAGTTCCTTCTCTGCAGACCTAATTCCCGAGGATACGAGGTGTATTTGTAGGGAAAGTGGTGTTCAGTTAGATATCTGAAAGCATAACTGGAGAAAGTGGGGTGAGAACGAGAATATTTGGGCCATATGGATTTATACTATAGCCCATTCTTCGCAAAAAACCTCCGCCTGCGGATGAAGAGATGACAAAGAATTTTTTTCGGATAAAAAACTTTCAGGACCATACATTTCGCATTATTTCTACCAAAGAGAAGCTGAGAAGTGAGTTTCGTAGAGCGGAGTGCGAAAAATATCCCCTCCTCTGAGGTGAAGGCCGTTCTACTGACATATATATAGAAACTGTGCGCAATCCCGAGATGAGAAGAGAATCCCCATTACCTATCTGGATTTGAGAATCTCAAATCAGACTTCTGCAGTGATTATTCATAAACTACAGATTCGAACGAGTACCTATCAGAAAGCTGATCAACGATGAGAAACCTCAACTAGCTCGCTTTCAGAGGCAACTGCAAATACGTAACAGTGGAAACTATTGCAAAACACTAAGCTATATAGTGTCTCCATTTGACTTCATCAAAATCAGTGACATGCCTTAGCATCCTATAACGACGCAAGGTACAAAATATCCACCTAAAGGATCTAGTCAATATAGGCCACTACTTCCCTAACCTGATATACCTGAAACTCTACCAATGTGTTTCTGGGAAGAGTTCTTTACCTCTCAGCAGCAAAATTTATGTGCAGCCATTTTGAAACTGAAAACGGTATTCTGGAAAGGGAGCTTGACGTCCATGTTTGTACTCAGCTTTGCTATCAACATCCGAACCATAGACTTGGACTTCCGAATTCAGCTTTGTTCTAGTTTGTGATTGATGATATATAATTTGATGATAGAGGAATCATATATTCCACCCACGATTCAGTTGATTTCAAACCCTGTAGAATTCCTTTTGTCAAATTTCGATGGCCTAAAATATGTTTTGGAAATCTCCCAAGATCATGAAGGTATGGTGCTAAACACATTCTGTTGCACATTCAGCCATTGTGTGCACTATTATCCGGTTTAACGGGCTCAACTTGAAAAGCAATTCACAAGATTATTCCAGAGGACGATGACGTAGATCTGTGAGGATAGTAAGATAATGCAATGGCGGATCGATTGACATATACCAAAGATGATGATGATATGATGGTAATGAACTACTAGGTTACGATGATGATGATTGGGCTAATAGTTCGTGGAATAGGAATCTCATACTGGCTATGTTTTGACTTCTTGCGGTTCAATCATTCCATATAAGTTAGCCGATATCTTCACTGAAAGTTTAGGTTCTAAAACACATTATTATTTCATGAAGGCTCTGGGCATTGTTCTATGATTCTGTGTGTGTTGAATAAAGGAGTCAGTCATATGCTAATTAGTCTAGGAGAGGCGTTGTTTTATTCTTAACTCTAACAGTTTTTACGGATCTTCGTTCATGCAAGATGGTCTTTACCGGGTTTTCATCCGTTTGGTTTCATCTGACAGTTGTTGAAAATGTATTCAAATGGAAGTTGATTCCCAAAGAGGAGGAATACAAATTTTCTAAATGTTGAGGTGCGCCACTGTACTTCAGAGTGATGTGTGTATGAGAGGGGACTGAACGAATGACGTAGTGTGCGCGGCAGTGGTCAGGAGGTGAGAAGTCTGAGAGGCAGGTTGAGCAGTCGAAGAGAATGGTTGTGCAGTTTTAAGTACTGCATGGCTACCCTGAATATTTATTCTACCCACCAATAATTCAGTTGAGCTCGGTTATACTCATAAGAAGATGAGTTAGTATTGTAGCTGCGGGGTAAAAAATTACCCAACCAGATGTTTGGAGGATTGGGCGTAGGTATGTTGGTTACCTATTCATTATTCAAGAAAATATCAATGTTCCTGAACGCCGATACGTATGTAAGTGACTCTTCTGACTTTATAAGTCAAGGAACTTTGGAACTCATTATGGGGTTTAGTTGGGAGAATTTAGAATATATGTTTCAGTCAGCGTACCCAGCCTTACTGTCTGTTTTAAGGTAACGATTAATAAATATCAAAATTTCTTCTTTTTCTTTCTGAAAAGAACTCACCTGAGAACATTAAAATAAGAGAAACCCTGCATTTGGCTCCCAACTTAGTGGCTAAGAATAAAAGAATAAAACAATGAAAGATGAAAAATCAGGAGTTTATAAATTGAATTGTGGATCTTGCTCCAAAGTATATATTGGCCAGACAGGTAGACCATTCAAAAACCGCATACGTGAACATCGTATGAATTATGAAAAGAAAACAACTCATTCATCATATGCCAATCATATTTTGGAGGAAGGCCATGACTTCGATAAAAATTTCGAAATTCTGCATGTTGAAAATAAGGGCATTAGACTTAATTATTTAGAATTTTTGGAAATCAATAAATTAAAAAATTCAAATTGTTTGCTAAATGATCAATTGGATCTCAATAGTTCCCCTTTGTTGAACTTATTCAATCAATAAGTATATAGTAACTATGGTCCGATATCATAATTATTATTAGGAATCAGTATCAGTTATCAGCATCAGTTAGGAATCATCATCATTGTCAGTGGTATTATTCTAGGAATCATAGATAATTAGAGTAGGCCCTGATATATTTAAGGAGCTTTTAGCGAAGAATAATTTAGTGTTTAAATACATTCGCTTGATAAAGGTATAGTGTACCGAAACATGTCGCGAAGACAATAAATTTTGTGGAAATTTAATCGTGTCTACCTTATAGCGTGATAATGTATTGGCTGATGCTCTATCTAGGAATCCGATACCATTGAAAGGGCAGGTTTATCCGGATATTACTCCAAATAACTATGTTGAAGTTAACTAAGGAATATAAGTTGGTGAAAGAGAATTTCAAAGGAATGTCTGAAGATCAAAAAAATGATAATTGGATATATCATAAAATAGAAATTTTAAAAGGAATTTCAAAGAAGTCGGATTGTGAGGTGGAGAAGGAGAAAAGGAAAACTGTTGAGTGGTATACATTATATAATGGACTGTTATTTAAGAAAGGGACAAATTGGGATCCTGGGTATAAATTGTGTGTACCACAAAGTCAAGTTTATGATTTGGTTGTTCAGTAGCATTCTGATTTGGGTCATTTTGGTTATAAGAAAACTTTAGAATGGATAAAAAAGGAATTTTTTGGCCTGAAATGTTTAGACAAATTCGTAAAATTCTGCTGTCATGTGTGATATGTCAAAAGTCGAAGATGTCTAAGACATGTATAGGAAATTTGAATCCTATCGTAGTAAGAAAACCGGGCGAATTGGTAAGTCTTGATTTGATGGGCCCTCTGCCAAAGTCCAGAGGTGGAGTAACTCAGTTACTAGTCGTTTCAGATACTTTTTCCCGATATGTCAGAAATTAATAACTTCTCTAAATTGATAACGTTTCCTGAGGTTGAAGGTGAAAAAAGGAATTTATGTGAAGTTTGGGAATTGGCTCATGCAAAGATGCTATCCAAGGCTGAAAAAAGACAATCAAAACCTAACCAAAATTCATAACCAACTATTTTCAGTAAAGGTGATAAGAGGCAGGTAGACCGAGTTGAGCAGTCGAAGAGAATGGTTGTGCAGTTTCGAATACTGCATGGCTACCCTGAATATTTACTCTACCCACCAATAATTCAGTTGAGCTCAGTTATACTCATAAGAAGATAAGTTAGTATTGTAGCTGCGGGGTAAAACATTACCCAACCAGATGTTTGGAGGATTGGGCGTAGGTATATTGGTTACCTATTCATTATTCAAGAAAATCTCAATGTTCCTGAATGCCGATACGTATGTGAGAGACTTTTCTGACTTTATAACTCAAGGAACTCTGGAATTCATTTTGGGGTTTAGTTGGGAAAATTTAGAATATAAGTTACAGTCAGCGTACCCAGCCTTAATGTCTGTTTTAAGGTTACGATTGATAAATTTTAAAATTTCTTCTTTTTCTTTCTGAAAAGAACTCACCTGAGAACATTGAAATAAGAGGAACTCTGCAATGTGGATGATCGATAGAGAAGTATTGTTGGGAACATTTTACACAAAACCTGACCGTGGATCATTCAATAACTCTCAAGGATCCAGTAAATGAGACAAACACTTATTCTATCGAGTCCTCTTGGAGACACGGCAAAGCAGTGAATCCCTCATATGGACGAAAGAAGAAACATATACTTACTAATCTTCGCGTTCATTTCTTGTCTGTGGTACCGATTATGCAGGTCCATTTTCATTGCGTGACAGAAAAACGAGAAATTATAAGCTTTCAAAGGCATATATTTGCTTATTTGTTTGTTTCAGCACAAAAGCAGTGCACTTAGAATTAGTCAGTGATCTCACTACCGATTGTTTTATTGCATCACTTAGAAGATTTATTGCAAGACGTGGCATATGCAAAAAGATATTCTCCGATCACGGCAATAATTATCAGGGCGCTGAGGCTGAAATAAACAAATTTTTTAAAACCAATGCAAGTGATATTCAAAATGAACTATCCGTTGAAGGTTTTTCTTGGAACTTTATTCCCCCCAATTCGCCGCATTTTGGCGGCCTCTGGGAAGCAGTTGTAAAATCAGTTTAACATCACTCACGTAGAACTATTGGAGAGACGCGTTTAACTTTTGAAGATTTCGAAACTCTTCTAGCGCAAATAGAATCCTGCTTGAATTCCCGACCTCTCTGCCCTCTCTCGAATGACCCAAACGATCCCAGTCCTTTGACGCCTACGCACTTTTTAATTGGAGACAGTATGAAATCAATCCCCGACTACGAATGGACAAACGAACCTGAAAACTGTTTGAAAAGATACCAACTCATCCAACAAAAGCAACAGCTGTTCTGGAGGAGGTAGTCTCTAGAGTATATTGCAGAATTACAAACACGTAGCAAATGGAGGCATCCAGACAATCAGAAACTCGAGCCTGGCCTGTTAGTACTCATCAAAGAAGACGCGCTTCCACCTTTGAAGTGGTCCCTTGCACGTATTCAAGAAGTCTGCCCTGGAACCGACGGCGTCATGAGAAGTGTCAAACTCAATACTTCGAAGGGTATTTTCCACCGTCCCGTCGCCAAGTTATGCCTGCTGCTGCAGCAGTAGTCTTGAAAGCTGGTAGCTTTCAAGGGAGGCGGCTATGTCGGACTTCCTACATCTAGCAACGCCGGGCCCTCTATCAGAGCCATTCCGTTCCTACCTGCCGTACGAGCCAAGATGACATCATTATCATCCCGCCAGCGACCACGACCTCTCCCCATACAGAGTCGCGCACTCTCCTTCTAGTAACCGTTGGCTGATGTCTTTTTTCACTAAGCCACAAATGGAAATACTTTTTACTATATCATTCTTCTCCCCAACTCATAAGAAACAGCTTTGTTTTTCAAATCTGTTACAAAATTATCTATCGTTTCTCCATCCAACTGTTTTCTTGTGGAAAACATGTGGCGTTCAAAATCCAAGTTCTTCATTGGAATAAAATGGTTTTCAAACAAAGAAATGAGTTTTTCCAAGGTCTGGTCCTGAGTTCCTGGAAATGTAGTATATATTCGATAGGCTTCATCTCCTATATAATACAATAACTGGGCGCATTTTGTTGGCTCATCCTTCTTTTCATATTCCACTGCTTTCGAGTAGTTTTTGAAACGGGTTTTCCAAAACTTCCAATTTTCTGCCATATTACCCTCAAAACTAAGTGGTGGCACACCATTACTAGCCGTCGTGTTACAAAAATTTGAAATAAGTACTCGATTACACTACTGACTGCGCCATGAAAACTCTTCAATAAAACAAACGATGGGCTGAGAATGAATTTATTTCGAACTTTCACATTTCAGTAGCATTCACGTATAAAAACACACACCGCCCAAATATATAAAAACACATACAAGAAATAGGTGCGATTCAAATGACAACTGGACTACAGGGAAGTATTATTGATATATGTTACAACTGGACCTATATTTCGAAGAAAACTCAGTCACTGTTGTCGACTAAGTTTGAACCTTTCCTCAAATTCCCCATCTGCCAGTGTGACAAAGTTATTTCTTCTGATAGCGATATACTCCACGACCATTTTCGTTTTCACTATCCGAATCGCTTGACCACATATCAACAGTCGAATTATAGATATACGCTCACGATGAAAGACTCCACTACACTAGTACGCTCAATCTACTTATCAATCAAGATAACTGTAACTGTTAAAGTCTCATTTTTGTATAAGGAAAAGATACTACAATTGTAGAGAAAGTCCCGTAATTACCAGTGCCCCACTAGTAACTACAAGTTACTTTATGTTACAGAATATCTACACTAAAATTTATTCATACACTTGTTAAGACTTGTAGTGGTTGTGTTATAGGCCTCAGATGAACTTCCCTCACCCTTTATAAACCGATTACAGACACAAAACGAAAAAATGCTTTCAGCCGTACAAAAACAACCTCTCACCCCTGACGAAAAGATGGCACAGTCAAAATTGATTGAATCAATGTCCTTAAATACTCTCTTAGCTGGTCTAGAACCCGGTATTGTTCAGATTATTAGAGCGGGAAATCCGAATTCCATGCTCCAGGCTATCTACAGACTAACTCAAATGGCCAAATTCTCGTTAAAAAAAATTAGCTCCAACTCCAACATTTGCCTTGCATATGAGCAGAACTGGGAAGCAATGCTGCGATAGATAATTTGATATTCAAAGTCAAGCTACCTTCGAGTTGAATCTCCAGAAATGGAATAAGGTTACTCTAGTACATCTTGCAGCAAACTTCCTGATGATATTTATCAAACTGCTACGATATGAAAATTGTTCATTTTAATGGAAAGAGGAGGAGCCAGACAGTTCAAAGGAGAATCGCTGGATGAGATCGATGTGAATTCAGATAAAGGCTTGATGGAAGAATCGGGAGGCCTTGAAGAGCAAAGAGATATTTTGCCAGAAGGAATAGAAAATGAAGTTCAAGATGAAGGAGATGGCGAACAAGAAGCAAATTTCATTTCAGGAAAATGAAGAGATAGAGAAAAAGGCATCAGTATGAAGGAGATTGATGGTTCTGTGAACAGAACAGCAGAAAAAAATGTATTTGCTTTCTTCAAAACATATATTGAACAGAAACGACCTCCACGAAAAGCTGAATGTGAAGTTCTTATATCTGAATACCCAGAAGTGACGAAAAATAAAAACTGGTTGGAAATGAAAGTTCTCGTTCAAAATAAGTAAAAAAATTAAGTAATCACAACCTGTAGTTTCAAGAATACTTGTTGAGTTTTGTTTCAATGTTATCGTGTTTATCTTAGACTGAATTATTTTTTTAATTTCTTATCCATTTAGTATCAGAATGGATTATGATTATTATTTCGAATCATTGAAACTTTTCCTAGAGATCAATTACCCTAACACCAAACTGATATTTTTGCACTCGACGCGCGTTTCGCTAACAAGGTTAGCATCTTCAGGAGAAGAAAATTGATACTAAATCTAGAGCTGAGGTTAGTTATTTATATACCTAAAGTTTTCCGGTCCGATATGGACTTTGTTTGTTACTGTTAATTATTCTAATTAATTTCTCGGTAATGAACTGACTACCTGCAAGTTCCGTCATCTGTTAGTATTGATTTCTGATTACTTTCTCAACAATAAATTGAAAAGCGGGCTAAAAGGGATAGGACCCTTGTCCCATTCATGCTGTTTTTACATTTTGCTATTTCTAGACTCTCACATGCATCGAGTAGTCTTGTGTCATGCACATGCTTGATCAGTTTCAGATTGCTTTCACCAATTTTGTGATCATTGTGTAGAGCGTGTTGGGCGACACTGGATTTTTCTACCCTTCCGTATTTTATATGTGCAAAATGCTCTTTGAAACAACCTTGTTAGCGAAACGCGCGTCGAGTGCAAAAATATCAGTTTGGTGTTAGGGTAATTGATCTCTAGGAAAAGTTTCAACTTTCACACCAAAGGTTCCAAAACTCATCGTTTATTTCGAATTATGATTTCGACCTTCTATGTCCTAAATTTGATCCAACTGTTATTCAATTCGTTCCATGAGTTTGAACAGGTGGTGCGAAATGATGGAATAACGTGCACATCAATCATATGGAATCGAAAAACACACTGAGTCTGACTTGAATACTTTCGAAATTTCACGCTTGTATCTTAGCACACATTGTTCCACATAATGCCCTTTCAAATGAAATAGAATATGTATAAATGTTTATACCGATACGGTATCATCGTTTTTTAAGTTTTATACTATGCTGTTCCATAAAATCTCATTCAGCGACCAATCTCACTAACATTGTAAGTACGAAAAAAGGAAAATTCGTTTTCATTTTTCACACATTAGTTTTGATTTTGATGATAACACTAACCATTTGTCGAAATATTTGAAAATATATTGTTATAAAATTACACTTTCGCTATTGCTGCTGTCCCAAAATAATTTCCAGCAACGACTTCCTCTCCTCTCTTGCTCAGGCAGGATAATGGGTTACTATCAAGAAATACAAGCTACATATGGAGTTAACATGGTAGGGACGATGAAACATTGGTCACGAATCAAAACGGAAACGGCCAGAGAGTACAACCGTAAGACATTTCTACTTGGATGCAGAAAATTGAGAATAGTACCCATATCCGGAATTCCACTGTTCCAATTGATGACCTTCTTCTCAGACAGATTATCAACTCCACTTATCAGTCAAGACAATTATGTTCAACGTTAGGAACAAAGCTTCTTGATTATGAAATAGATATCATTGGAAAAACAGTTACGGAAGCTCGAACGAGAAATCATTAGTGGCTCTATTCTGCAGAATTTTTGAGTTCTCTACAGAAAGAGTTTCTTGAAATTTTTTATTTCACAAAAAAAAAATTAAATGAAAT
The DNA here is from genome assembly GCA_032362365.1 of Zygogramma bicolorata. Taxonomy (NCBI): domain Eukaryota; kingdom Metazoa; phylum Arthropoda; class Insecta; order Coleoptera; family Chrysomelidae; genus Zygogramma; species Zygogramma bicolorata. The sequence goes on along the minus strand of JAVJAQ010003288.1, from coordinate 32,158 downwards.
CAACAATTCGTTTGATATTGAATTTATGAACTCAATACATAACCCTCTTGGATAAAAAGAAATAAAAATTCATCTGACATTTCAATTCCTGACGACATTTTAAAATTCCTGGCCTTGGGTCCAAAACTTGGTATCGAACCATCATAAAACAAGATTTGTCGATGAAGAATATTTTAGCAGATATTGATTGCATAACTTCAAACTTAAGTTATGATCGCGAAAGAAACTCTTCAATTGCACGTTCTACGAATAATGTTAATAAATTCTTCCAAACATTCCTCTTCCTTTTTCATAACTTATATAATAAAACCAAGGAATTTCTAAAACAGAAAGCTAATTATAACGAAGGGTGACAAAGGCAATGTTACTGTTATCATTTGAAAAGAAACAGAATTAGCATCTGAATGAATGAATCAATAATTAATATTTATTTAAACTCATATACACACAAGAATATGACCAATATCCAGCAATCAACCTGCACAAACTTGTGCAGGCGACAGGGTTGATAAAATGGCATTGAATGGGTGTCATGAAGTATAGGGACGAAAGGTGCAATGAGTCCTCGGGGCTGATGTGCTTTTCGGAGACCTGGCAGTGAAAGGCAGGACAGAAGGCTCCATCATGTAGAAAAAAAGTACAAGAACCAAGAGTATCTTGTAATGAATCAAATGCCCTAGTGCGAGCTGTCAAAGTGCTTTATATGATAAACTCACATTGAAAGCATTCCTCGCAGATTTGAACGAACCATAGGAATCAGTAATTCGATAACGAGGACGTACAGATGGAGAAACGGCCCTGTCAGAAGTTTTAACAGAAAACATTTCGTACTATGGCCACTCAGGTGTACGGGGTGACCACAGAAAATGAATGGAACGAGATCGAGGCAAGCAGAGACGAAGAAGTACAACTGAAAGGGGTGCAGGGCCATGAGGATACGCCAGTTCATTGACCAATCATGGCCGGAAGCATATGTAACCACCAAGGAGAGCCACAATCTGGGAGAGATAAAGGAGGGCAAGGAAGACTTGGTCCTACTGTTCGACCTGAAGATTGCTTCGGAAGGAATAATCAATGAACAGATTCGATTGAGGTTTTCTGAACTGGCAGAACTTTTAGGCGACGAAATGGACAGGATAAAATTTGCCAAATGTGATGAAAAACGTAACCAGTAAGGGCACAAGAGATATTTTACTAATACCCCCTACATAGTTTCTCAGAAGACCGGGGAAACAGGTGAAGATGGCGACGTGGCCAACATATACGAGGGTGTACGAAGACTCAGAGAATTTACATCTTTAATAGCGGTAAAACGGGCCCTCCAAATATTCTCTCATGAATATTAACTATGTAGTATATAGTAAGTAGTGGTTATATTTGAAAAAAAAAGGATTATTTTTGTATAGTATACCTATACAGGGTGTAGAAGACAGCGTTATGATATACTGCGTACACTGTCCCAAAAACACTACTCGAAAAATTCTCAATTTTCTTATGCATATAAGCATTATTTTATGTTGTTTTGAATCCTGGCTACGCCATAATATACGCTATAATAGTCTCGATCTATCTGTTTGTCAATTTGCATCTTAAGATACCGCGGTCTTTTTTAGTATGCAATATATACCGCGCTTTTCTTTAGTAGCACCTAGAGTTCCGATAGCAACACATGCATGAGTTTGTTATTGTTTCTAATAATTACGAAACGGAAGAGCTGTGCTAGTGCAATTGTTATTTTTGCAGTTGTGTTATTATTTCGGATGGTAAGTTGTAATGTAATTCTGTATTTTACTCTTTTTATGTGTTTTCACACGTTTTCAAGGTTATGTTTGTTATAACATCGGTCTTCCGGTGTAAAATGTTTGAGTGAAATAATGTTTTCCTACGATCCTATGACACACGCCTTTTTAAAAGTATTTTTCAAAATTAACAACTGCTTGCGCCTAGATGGATTTCACACTTTTCAATCCTAGTGCTGTTTTGTACTTTTCAATTCTAGTGTTGTTATATTCTTTTCCTACGACCACCTAGGAAAGCAACACATATCACACTCTCTACTTCCATGGAAAGTGACCTTTATCCTAACCCGTGCGGAAAGTACTTTCCGCCCTTGTGCGGCTGTCAATAAGCCGTCAAACCCGTGAATCCTGATTCACTGATGCAATCATTAATTGTTATTATTCATATAGGTAACTAATTATGCATGAAATAAAATATTCAAATAAACGTTAATCATCATCATTTCTTCATTTGACTGCGATAGCTTTTGCAAATTCATGTGCACTCTTTATAGAAACAATATTCAAACAGACTGACACAAGAATGACAAAAATAAAAAATATGCTAAATTAAGACCAGCAACCCATGAAAAGAGGTTTTTTCTTAGCTATCAAAATCAAAAATATACCAAGCGAGTGGTGCGTATTAACAAAATTGGGTCTGTACCCACCTCAGCAAAATTTTTGAAACCAGAGAATCCAGAATCTTACACAGTAAGAAATTTGAGCCGGTTCAAAGACTCCACCCACCACTATGACGTCATTAATGACTGGGGACTTCCTACGTTGTGTGGACTTACACACGTCCCCACAATTTTTCAACGTTTCAATCGATTCAGGGCACGATTCTCTACCTCCCCATATAATTTTTATAATATGTCCACATTATGATATTATGAGCATGACGTGTTTTCCAGAGGTATCAGAACTAACATAGTGGGCCTGTGAATGGTGCCGCCATCTACGTGAGAGTCTCGCAAGAGTCTAACCGCGTCTATGTGGACATGTGTGAATTTTGTTCCTGTGGCGTTACCGTATTCAATTCAGTTTGGACATGCCAGTAGATTCTATTGCTGCTGCATTTTTATGAAGTATGAATATCTACGGCTACTAACTGACAGAGCGATATCAATCGGATATGTGGGGAATTTGCGAATGTTTGAATGATTTATCTGGGACGAAGTTACCATATTAGTCACTGTAGACTGTAGACCAATCGATGATTATAATAACTGGCCACAAATAATTTGCAGAGAAGCTAATTGATGGTCATTTTGAGATGATGTAAATCAATGATTCGGCGGTAATTATATGACTCCTATATGATTCCTGCACCACATGGAAAAGTTTTTTGTTTCTGATTTTTCGGTAAATGTTCTTCTATTGGAATATTTGCAGTATCTATAATAAACGAAGCAATGATCGATGTACAATCGGTTTTGAAAGATTACAAAGTCATAATAGGAAATGATTATGAAAACAATTTATTCTTAAATTTACAAATGGAGCAATCTATAACATGTAGAAAGTATATAATACAAAATATGAAGTACATACTTATGCAAGTTGATGTTTTCTTTATGAATGAAATGGTTCGGTACAAAGTATTCTAAAATTTGACAATGAAAGGTTAAAAGTGATTTCATAGTAAACTTTTCTTTAACGAGAATCAAATACAGAATGCTTTCTAATAGGAATAAATTAATTTTACTGAGATTTTCAGTACCTGATTTCTTGTTCATGTTGTTTTTTTCCTGTTTTGATTTCAGTCATTTCTAAAAAGAAACATTTTTTCAAATTTTTTCAATATGAAGAATTTTTGGGTTTTTCTAGTCGATAGAATTATCATTTCCAATGGAATTTTTGTCAATGCATATGAATTCTGTCCATAGTCCTACAATCACTTTTGTGTAGAGCTATTCGTGTTTTTCAATAATTTTTTTGTTCGACCAATATATTTTTCTCATAATAATTACAAGGAATTTTGTGAACGACGTGAAATTTGCCCAAAAGTAGATCTGCATCCTTCAATTTTGAAGGTACTTTGATCACAGGTCACAGCTGATTCGGGCTTCGGCCCTCATTAGCTGTGGGTTGACAAATTACCCTAGGTCGTTACTTTCATTTTATTTACATTCAGCTATGGTCAATCCGCATAGTGCTAATCGATGCTAACTTTGTTAGCAAAACGCGCGTCCAGTGCAAAAATCTCAGTTTGGTGTTAGGCTAATTGATCTCTAGGAGAAGTTTTCAACTTTAACACCAAAGGTTCCGAAACTAATCGTTTATTATGAAGGGTCTCAAAAAATGTACTTGCTCATGAAACGAATTAGTGTCCTTCAAACAAGTCATTGCTCATTGGAATGAAAAATCAACAAGATTCTCTGAATAATTCTCATTTATAAAAACACTGTGATTCAAGAGTCCATAAAAATGATCCCAAAAATTCATATCTCCAATATTTTTCAAACAGAAATAATATACTACAAGGAGTATCATTATTTTTTTTTTGTTTGAAGTTACTTTCAAAAAATACGTCATTCATTATATGAGTTTCAGGAGTACTTGCTAATTTACTGTATTTCAAATACTCATAGCTTAACGAAATGGAAACAATTAAAAAAATAAGAAAAAATGCAATATGCAGGGGTGGTACGAGTTTCGATTCAGATAATTTTTAGAATGTGTTTTTGGGAAGATTAAAAAAAAATTTTCAAATGCATTTATTTAATAAAATATAACCAATATGTTTTTTCAAATATGGTCGATGTTTTCATATTCAGCATTGTTGAAAATAAATAGATGATTCTCCACATTGTCTCATTTTTTTCATGTAACATTGGTGGAATGTATTCGGTAGATGGAGTCCACAGAAGCGCTTGGAAATTATCACACGGTTTTGACGTCATAGACCATATCCACACAACAATGGTAACAAATTGTACATGATGTGCAACAGAGGCTTTTTTTAATGAAGATTTATCTCATTTGAATTCATTCGTTCTCAGAAAACTCATTTATTTTTTTGATGTTGGTTTATTTTTGGGAATTGAATCAACTTTCTGAGTTATCAGCAATTTCATCGTGTGTTCAAAGAGTCCTGGAATCAGGATGGAACTGCTGATCATCTAAGAATAGATCAAGAATAAATCAGCAGTGGATATAGAACTGAAAGACTTCATCAAGACGACACAAGGCCCCCTAGTAGATGACCAACGCCGCTTTATCCTCATAAGGCCTTTTTGGCTCAGCTGTATGAGGGTGTTGGTTGGGGTGGGGGTGCGGGGCAGCGTTGCAGAGTGGGACCGGTGGACGCCATTGTGGCATCGTGGGCGAGGGGCGCGACCTACGTGGGCCGGGGCGCGCCCTACGTGGGCCGGAGCGCGACCTACGTGGGCCGTACCTCGCTGCGGGTTCTAGGCTGGCAGTGATTGGTTGTAGGCGGCTGGAGCTCTGTAATTGGTCGAAAGAGGGCTCTGTGATTGGTTCTGAATGGCTGCTGGGGGGCCAGTTATTGGTCGAAAGAATGAGGGCTCTGTGATTGGTTCTGAAAATGACGTCTCTGCTGGGGATCAGTTATCAAAATTTCGATCCACTCTAAAAAATTGATCAAATTTCCAAAAATAATAGTCAAAATTACTCTACCATTTCAGGTATCAAATCATGCTTTTTTGACTGAAAACCTAAAATATTTTATAACCTCAAAATTTTGTTCCACTCTGTATAAATTTTTTCCAAAAATAATAGTCAAAATTACTCTACTATTATTCCAATTGATCCACTCTGCATATGTAATATTTCATTCAAATGCATATGTGTGAGCGGTCAGATAATAATTCTGCGGTTTGAACTGATTACGAATGTTTCAAAGCATATGAATCGTATTCAGCCTTTCAGTGAATAAACACAGATCATGTGCATACGTTTATTATAGGATTACAGTGCGTGAAAGATGTGAATAATTAAAATTATTATGAATATATATTGAATACTAAGTAAAACTAGAAGAAACATGAAATATTTGTGACTGCTGTTGGTTGTGTTCATCAATGTTGTTATGGGTGGGACTGTTGGGAGTGGTTGTCTGTTGTCCGGCAAGCTGTAAGTAAAAACAAATATTTAGAATATATAGAGAGTGTACAGAATATTCGGGGAGGGGTCTTTGAACTCTGAGCATGTTAATTGATTCGAGAAGGGGTATTTGAACTGTATGTTGAAGTTTATCAATTGAAAACACTTACAGGTGATATAAACATTGGCTCATCACATTGCCAATTTGATAGATCATGCATACCACTATGCCGTTTTATACTCCATTCACAAAAACAGTAGAATTTACAGCAATTTACACATCGTTTAGTATTGTTTGGAGTAACAAGCGGATGAGGTGTTGGTAGCATAATATTAACTCTAAATGAAAAGAAAATAATTATACAATTGAATGGAACCAATTGCAAAACTTACATTGAATTATTGAACAGCAGCATAGGGTCATATCTAGTGCAAAATATAAAATTAGTCTAACAAATAAATGAAGGCATATTACTTACGAAAGGTTTAGATTGAGTGGCGCAGGACGATTTTTTTGGGATCTGACTATTTCCTCACATATTTCAGGTGGCACTGTGATATCATCAGGTAGATCACTAATATCCAAACCACTATAAAAAATATTAATGAATATTTGCACTAAATTGATACCTCATACACACACTTCTCATTCAAGTAGGTCCACAGGTGTTGCGGTGGAGTATATCTATTTATTTTTTGGGAAATATACTCCCAAAATTTTGCTCTGTTCTCGTCAGCAGTACTCATGATGTTTGAAGAAAATAGTGAGTGAAATGACTGAGTCTCCATACTTTTGCGGAACGTTAAAGAAAAATGAGGGGAGGGTATGAATGCATTGGATGTTAGGGGGATTTCAGCTGGGAGGGCGTTGCAATACAACAACACCATATATGGTGAAAATATGGTTTTGAATTATGATCTAATGGGGAATTTTTATTGAATCAAAGGGAAGTTTGGGTTTTGTGATAAGTGTTTTGAGCGGAAATGCTTCCTGAGATAGTGCTATCTGTCTGAGATAATGGCTTTCCTGCTCGGATGTTGTTTCCTGTGATAACTCAGTGTGGTTGGAAAGTTGAGTGTTCTGAGCGGAAATGTTTCCTGAGATAGTATAATCTGCCTGAGATAATGGTTTTCCTGTTCGTGTATTATTTCCCGTGATAATTCAATTTGGTTAGATATTGGTTTTGTGATTATTTTGATATCTGCGGAAATGAGGAATTTTCAAAACCGCTGTAAGGCACAAGACGCATATCGATTATTTTCATGTTTCATCGAAAAATACTCACTTCCGCTATGCTAAAATTCATCGTGGAGCAAAACAAATTATATATTCGTCAAGGAGAGTCCAAATTTGACAACTTCCGGTTCCAACTTCCGGTCGTCGGATTTCGATGAAACCGGTATCAGTGGATTCGTCTCAATGTCAAGAAACATAATTAAGCAATTTCCGATGCCTAAAAGGCCTCACAGGCTATCTCCGTTATTTGGGGCCCTACAGACGGCTGCGTGTACTCATTTTAAACAACTTTTTCTATACTTTGAGAATATCATATTACCAAAAGACATTACTCGCCAAAAATCCAGAAAATAGTGGGGAACATACGCATTTTTCGAAAAAGCCAAATTCTTTTCGTTGTAAGTCATCCCCTATACAAATGTGAAACAATTTGACTCTTCGGTTTAGTTGAGCTCAAGACTTGATACTGATCATGTGTGAAACTGCTCGTACTAGTGATGAACTTGTTAAATATTGTCAAAATAATCTTTCGGAACTTGAGAAAAATTCGGAAGAATCCACAAATGAACTTGTCAAAATAATTAACAAAAATTTGAGAAAAGTTAATAAAACAATTCGAAAAGGAAAAGTCAATCATGGTATTCAAGTGAAACTTCAATGTAATGCAGGTCACCTGAAAACTTTTCGAAATCAATTGAAAAGATCTGGCAATTTACACACTGTGGGTGGAGCATTAACGGAGAAGACATCTCACCGAGTCAAATGGGAGGAAGTAACATCAATATTCAATGGACGTATTCGTACAGCTGTGATTATAAATTTTGAACACAAAGACATCATTCCATTCTTCGAGGACGCTTTCTCCCTTTTCAAGAACAGAATTAGCAGACTCTTGAGACAAATGCCTGCAATGAAAGTCAACACTACCTTCTGCGGAGAATTCATCAAGAATAATGTTACTGCTCAAATCAAGGAGTTCAAATATTTCCATTCAAAAAATGTTATCATTGATTTGGGAACTGATCTGAAGGAATGGTTTCTCGAACATGTTGTTGATGTTATTTCGAACAAACTCTCAGAATTTCAAGAGAGAGATAGTGGTTGGGCCTTACACAAGATTGTAAGTTTGGAAGTAAAAATCAATAAATTTGAAATGGGAAATGGTATGTGAAAATAAAACGAAAACAGTAAATTGATGTTTTATTGTATAATAAGTTCATTTTTCTGTGCAAGCGTAAGTGCAGTATTATCATTGTGTAGAGTTTGATCAACAATTTTCACAATATATTCATTCGGTATTTGATCCTCTTCTTTTCGCACTCGAATCTTGTTACCAAAGGTTTTGAATAATTTTTCTTTTTGCAAATGATGTTTAATAGCGTTACTGAAATCGATAGGGTGCGAGACGTTTGCCCATTTCTTCAATGGAACCATACCTCTTCTTTTAAGACGTTTCTCAGCATCATGCCAACCATCTTCCTGACGTCTCATCAGATACCATTCTTTCTCATGCTCTACCTCATATAAACCGAGACTTCTGCGTTTTCTGGCATTAATTGGGAGGGGAGTCAATCTTGGTGCAATTGTTTCCCTCAAAATTGAAATATTCTGTTCTATTTGGGTGTTGAGTTTTTGTCGACTAGCTTCTGCTCTTTGACGGTCTAATTCCACAGCTTTCCTATCTAACTCTGCCTTCTGTGCCTCGATAGATATTATTTCCTTCAAATCATTGACAGAGTCGAGGAGTTGCGAATTTTGAATACTCAAAAATTCAGCTCGATGCTGTTCGAAGTATTTCTCATACTCACAATACTTTATGAGGATGAACTTCATTAGGGAAAATAGTTGTCGTAATTCGATGGCTTTCGAAGATCGCATCTGCATAAGTAGTCCTTCGAAATCTATGGCATCCAAAATATAATAACTTTTTCGAGAGTCCAAGTCATCGTTAACTGTCTTGTATTCGATATGAGAATTTTTCTTCAATAATCGAGTCACACCCCACTTTTTCTGAGAATATGTCCCAGAATAGCCAAGCCAATCCAACACATCTTCCGTTAATTTCACGTGTTTGGTCACATTGATATTCCAGAAGAAAGCATTTCTGTTATCATGTTCAATATCAATGTTGAATTGTCTACAAATATCCTTCAATTCAACTTTCACTAATCCTTGGGACCACTGTGACACATCACAATCACGAATTACTTTCATGAGAGACATTGTTGAGTGCTCGACTGCAAATCAATAACTGAACATTTCCATCGCACGTATGTAGTATTAATTGATTTTGAAATTGGGAGGTCACCACAGAAATTCGTCAACAATCGTATCCTTTCCAAGATGATCTGACACAGAATGCTTATTTCAGATTCGTCAACTATCATATCCTTTCCAAGATGATCTGACACAGAACGCTAATTTCAGATTCGTCGACAATCGTATCCTTTCCAAGATGATCTGACACAGAATGCTAATTTCAGATTCGTCGACAATCGTATCCTTTCCAAGATGATCTGACACAGAACGCTAATTTCAGATTCGTCGACAATCGTATCCTTTCCAAGATGATCTGACACAGAATGCTAATTTCAGATTCGTCGACAATCGTATCCTTTCCAAGATGATCTGACACAGAATGCTTATTTCAGATTCGTCGACAATCGTATCCTTTCCAAGATGATCTGACACAGAACGCTAATTTCAGATTCGTCGACAATCGTATCCTTTCCAAGATGATCTGACACAGAATGCTTATTTCAGATTCGTCAACTATCATATCCTTTCCAAGATGATCTGACACAGAACGCTAATTTCAGATTCGTCGACAATCGTATCCTTTCCAAGATGATCTGACACCATATTCCTTTCGAGGGGATGAAATATTTAGAAAGATCATGAAATGTATATTGTTAAACAGTGATGGATTTATGACACAAAAATTCTCAAAAAAGATGCAATGGAAGCCCTACATATTGGACAACTTTCACATGTTATCGAACAATCAACACAGCATGCTAAATGTTTACATGGCATGAACACTACATTCATTTCATTTTCCAAACAAATTTTACAAGTATTCTTGTGATCTATGTTTGTGGAATTTTTGAGTTCGAAATTCGGATTTTTAAGTTTCCAAAATTCGCATTTATCATGATAAATTTCATGCTGAGTCCAAACTTCATCTTCAGGCATCCACTCTTTCACCTCGAGTCCGCAGTAAAAACACTTGACTCGATCACTTCTGCCGGTATAAAAGAATCCTGCCTCAGCTAGGTCATGAGGTTTTTGTTGAAGAGCGACCGGCCAATCGTCGAATGTCTTCAATCGGGCATCAAAATTAACCTTATCTTTATATACGGGGCGTCTTTTTCGTCTGACATACTCCCCCTCCTCATCGAAAAATGTGCAATCAGGCTGCCATCTGAAATGATCCATCAGAGGGTCATCTCCAACCTCCCATCTAAACCCTTCAATGTGACATTTTGGGCACACAACTACATCATCTCTACCAGTATAAATGAATCCAGCATCAGCAAGTTTATCTTTCGGGAATTCAGACTTCCAATCACGAAAAGTTTCAAGTCTATCGACATAGGTGTTGAAATTCACTTGCATTCTAGCTTCCACCTCCATACTGTTTGAAGTACACAACTGAAATGAAACGCAAGATGTCCTCTAATATATTTATTCAAATTTTTTCCTATCAAAATCAATTGAAACTTTATCTCTAATAAAATACATACATTCACGCATACAATAGCTTTCACAACTAGTACATAAATCACATAAGGCATATATAATACTTTCTGAATCTGAAGTACATTGTTTGGAAATTTTGGCAGCTGTTTGCAAAAGATTATGGTAATATTCGGAGAATTTCATTTTTGACAACATACTAAATTTTTTGGTAATTAGACAGTCTAATTGCAAAATTTCATATACATCACTCTCCAACAAATGAAACATTTCAATGTCTTTGGATATAACACATAACTTCATATCCTCACTGCACTTCAAAGTAATGTGGATGGAGTCACCGCAATCTAGGGTCATGGTCGCAGCAGGCGATAATCTACTCAGCAAACCGATGAATACGCCCCATTCGTAGGTATTGAAGGACATTTGACAATCAGCGTTCAGCGAATACACCATCTTGACAGCTGGTTCGAAGCCTCGTGCAGGACTAAGGCCACAATGCAAGTTGAATAAATTTGCACCAAAGTTGAACACTGAGTTGAGTATATAGAAACGTTCACATTTAATGGCTTCTTGGTAAATTTGGCAGACACGTTCCAATTCGGCATCATAGTCAAAGTGGTCGGACGCGTAATCAGAAGTTGGTGACTCACTACGCTCTTCAGACATGATTGCTGGAGACTGATCATAATTCATCAAATCAAAATGAATTTATACCATCGAGTGCACATCCGGCTATTGGTTGGTAAAGGCCCCCATGTAACTGAATATTTGTGCTTGTTTTTTACAAACGATTTGACGCATCAATCCAACTGTTATGTGATTTGTCCAAACCCAACCATTTTACATAGACCTTATTGCCCTTCTTTCTAAGCACTTTCTCCACCAGATAAACATCAGGATTTTTTGTTTTTTGTAATTCTTCTTCGTAGAAAGCACCACTGATTGGACGTCCCTGCAAATCTTCCAACAAGTAGGTAATGGGGTTGGTAATTTTGACTTTTGCTACGCGGAATATCTCACACGTCCAATTGGGCATATAACCTTTCTCGAAAATATGTTTGGCCTTGGAAATTCGAACCATATCACCGACTTGGAATTTTTTTCGTCCAGTAGCAATTTTGATGAAATTATAGGCAGTATTGAGAACGTGCTTTTCATTGTCTTTCGTTACATCGCAGGGCTTCATGTTGATGGTGCGATGTTTGCGATTGTTGTAATTTTCCACGAGTTGCGGTAGAATATCCAACCATTTGTAGGAGCCATTCAAACTGAAGTGTTTGAAGAGTTTCTCTTTCAAAGTTCGAATCACACGTTCGGCAATAGCAGCTTTTTTCACAGTATATGTACTATAATGATTGATTTGGTGTTTCTTCATCAAATTTTGGAACGTTGAATTGTAGAACTCTTTGCCCAAATCTGACTGTAGATTTTTGGGACATCGTCCTCCACTCTTTTTCAAAATTTCGGTCATTGCATTGGTGACGTCTGCACCCGTTTTACTTTTGATCGGCTCAGCCCATAGGTATTTGGAAAAGGTATCGATGACAACCAAAATGTACTTGTAGTTTCGGTTGATTTTGGCATAATTTTGAAGATCAGCAAGGTCCATTTGCCACAAATCATCCAAACCCTTAATTATGGTGCGACGACGTGGAAAGTTTTTGCGAACTGTCCTATGAAGTTCATTTACCAGCTGAATTTTCTCTTTTGAATGTCCTTCCATTCCGATGGCACATACTATACTGCGAATTTATTTTGGCTTCGGCGTGATCAAACGGTCTTTTTGCGATTCGACCAAGGCATCGATGGTAGCTTTTACCTCAAGTATATCTGAATTTATTTTGGTAATATCAGCGTTATGTTGAAGTATGGCAGCCGTAAGTTTCGAATGTGTATCATCAGCCAATAAAGTTGTATCCTTTTTCATTGAGATGATATCCTTTTCATGTTTAGTCAATACTTCCTCAATCTGAGTATAACCTTTATTGTGTTGTTCTGCAATAGTTTTTACATAAGTACTCACGGTGGTTTGTTCATCAGTTAATTTGTCGATGTCATTTGTATGTTCTACCATGGCAGTTTGAATATTTTTCATATTTGCAACCGAATCGTTGTGTAGATTATCCATTTGAGATGTAGTTTTCATCTTGAAATCAGCAAGTTGTTCATCGGTATTTGCGATTCGTTTATCGATAAGTAACATGGCTTCTCGAATATTTTTACTTCTCAAATTCATAGCATTTACTATATCTTGTTTTCGCTGTGCACAAAGTGAGGCAAGTTTCCCCCTTTCCAAAGCTTCTCGTGTAATTTGTTCAAGCAAGTTATTCGTAGAGTTATCCACATATTTCTTATTGGCCACATCTTCACCATCTGTTGGCATCTTGACATTACTTATTTTTAAAAAATCTGCATCAATATTCCCATCGTGAGTATAATTTAAGACTATACCTGAGCACTCACAAGATCCTTGCAGCTCTTCATCAGATACCGATTTGGCAGAGTAACCGAACTTGTTGATACTCATAATGAGACTGATGCAGTACAGGTGGAACATTTGAATTTATTGGATGACACCGGCCTCCTTCAATTCCTCAATAATTGCCACGATCTCATTATGTACAGATGTATTACCTGCCGATTCAGATGCAGTGAGAAGTCTCAACCTGTCGACCAGTTCATTAACATCATCCCAATACACATATTCAACTGGTTTTTCGTTGAATGTCAAACTATCGATTGGAATGCCACTCCCAGTAGTGTGGTGTCGGAAGAGAGGTCTGATGATATGCTTGTATTTATTTTTGATAGTACCCTTCATACGTCCAAGACTATTCAGATGAGGTGTTGTCAACTCCAAAATCCTTTTATAATTTTCCAAATCTTCCTTCTCATATTTTTTGGGGTAATCATAAAATAGCAATTGATACAGACCTGGTGTTTCTTTGAAATTATATCCTTCTGTTATGATTTTTCCTTCGCGAAAATCAATTTCCTTTCCCCCTAGGAACCATTTTGAAGAAACAAAGTCGTATATAGGGCCGTAAACCATATCAATTTGCTCACTTTTACCCAAATATTCCATGATATATTCCCGTGACATTGTTGGATATTGTTCTAGATAATCATTCAATACATCCTCCGGAATCTTTTGATTTGATTCCAAACTATCGAATACCTCATCTTCATCTTCTTCTTCTTCAGCATCCGCAGTAGCAACCTCTTCCAGCTGTAGAAATTTGGTGGGTTCTAAATGCTGCTGCGTTTCTTCCACTTTTTCAGGTTCTGTTTTTATCAATTGTTTGACATATTTCGATTTGAACGGTCTCAGTGGGGGTGGTTTCAATTTTCGTTTGGGTGCTGAGTGAGCAGCAATTTGTTTCAGCGGTTCAGTTATGGGTTGGAATAATTTTTGAATAGCTTCATCTTCTTCAGACTTGCCCAATTTCAGTGCCAAGTATTTCCTTCGCACTCCTTTTGCTAACTGATTTATTTTTGATTTACGTTCAGCATCAGTAATTTGATCATCTATACTTGTCGATGGCATGATGCCTACTGAGGAATTACTTCAGCATCACACTCTTATAAATTTGTCAAATCCCATGCGATATCTGCCATTGTTCCTATCGAAATCCTTGACAATGACCAAAGTACCAAATTTTTCGTTCCAACATTTCGAGCACATTGTCTTGAATTCGTCGTAGGTGAAATCGGGTGAGACATGTTCATCAAAGACGTGTTTCAAATTCATATCATCCTGCTTGAATAATACAATGATATTACAATTGTCTCGTATCAATTGTTTGGGAATTTTCGAGTAAGTTTGGCAAAGGTAGGCGGCATCTATTGACTTGTGTCGGCACATTGCATAATATTCTCGAATTTTATTTTGTTTATCGCAAGCCACATCGTCGAAAATGAATATGGAATGTTCTCGAGCTTCAGCCGGGTCGATTATTTCATCGTTATCTTTGAAGGGGAAGTAACCCATACCTTTCACCTTTGCCAACACATCTTGAAGTAGCTGATATTTGGGCTGGTACAATGATTTCGAGTAGACGTAGACATTTTTGAATTTAGCGCCATTCGGATTGAATAACAAACTCAGCATGGCATTGGTCTTGCCACATCCACTTGGGCCGCAAAATATAGCTCGGAAAGAATCGGGTAATAGTACACCATGTTTGCTATTTTTCGACACTTTCACAAAATCCAAGTTTTCAATAGGAAGTGCACATTTTTGCTGGGTAACCTTCATGGCGGCTCACATTAAACTGTGGAAAAAGCATCTAACGCTTCGTTAAATGCGACTGACGCTTCGTTGAATGCGACTAACGCTTCGTTAAACGCTTCGTTAACTCCGACTAACGCTTCGTTAACTCCGACTAACGCTTCGTTAAATGCAACTAACGCTTCGTTAACTGCGACTAACGCTTCGTTAAATGCAACTAACGCTTCGTTAAACGCTTCGTTAACTGCGATTAACGCTTCGTTAAATGCGACTGACGCTTCGTTAAATGCGACTAACGCTTCGTTGAACGCGACTAATGCTTTCAGATTCAACCGTCCTCTGGGACTGAATCTCTTTATACACAGTTACTCTGAGCACATTTGTCAGTATAATGCTAACCTTCGAACGGCAAGGTGGTGGTATTGTGAACACTCTAATCAATAAACTTCCATTCGAATTACACTTGCCTGGATATCAATACTGCGGACCTGGAACACAACTGCAGAAGAGGTTAGCTCTTGGTCAAAAGGGCATAAATGGTCTAGATTCTGCCTGCCGCCTCCACGACATAGCCTACTCTCAAAACAAGTCCTTGGAAGATCGTCATAAGGCTGATTTGGAGTTGGAGAACAGTGCTTGGGAGCGATTCAAATCGAAGGACGCTAGTTTGGGAGAGAAAGCAGCCTCTTGGTTCGTAACTACTGCCATGAAGACCAAACGCAAACTCGGTATGGGTGTGAAGAAGCCATCATTCAAAAAGAATATTGTGCAGAAAATTTCCTCATCATTGCGAAAACAATTGCAACCTCATCAACTGTCTGATATGAGTGAGAATAATTTGAGAAAAGCTTCAATTTTGGCTATGCGTACAGCACGAAATCACATCAACAGTATTGGTGGTCGTCAGAAGGTTCGAGTACCTCGAATAATACCAATCGAAGGAAAAAGTGGTGGTATTCTACCTTTGATACCAATATTTGCTGCACTTAGCGCTCTAGGTGGTTTAGCTGGTGGTGCTGCAGGAGTTGCCAAGACTGTGATTGATGCTAAGAATGCAAAGAAAAAACTTGAAGAAGATCATCGGCACAACAAGGCAATGGAAGAGATCGGAAAACAGGGCTCAGGATTATTTTTGAGAAAAAGTCGTCGTGGCTATGGAATTTTCCTGCGAAAACAAAAAAACTCCCGTTGAAGCTGCCCAATAGAGCCCTCTACGATGTGGAGTTGATGCGATATGTGAAACGTTTGAAAATTCCTCATTTCAAGGGAGTCTTTATGCGTGATCAACTCGCAAATTTCACTCGACCTGCTTACAAAGAATGTGCCATCATAAATTTGGACCTTCAGAAGAACGAAGGAACACATTGGGTAGCTTACCGCAAACAAGGCAATAAGGTGGAATATTTCGACAGTTTTGGCAATTTGAAACCACCTGTGGAATTGGTGAAATATCTGGGCATTTGTGCTTGGAATTCCTCTATAAAACTAATAGCAGCCGATAATGAGGTTCAGTCATGTCTCTGATTGTCACACTGACAAGTCATACTTCCACAGCTAGCAGTGACTTTACCAACCCAATTTCCTTGGACCCTGACTCCGAATACGGATTGGCATTGATTGGTTTCCACTCGTACAACAGCATTCCCAACGTTGAGGAGGGTAATAGAAAGTTTTACTATTTCAAGAACGCTGATAAGACCAAGAGAGAAATCATCAGTATTCCCATTGGTTCCTACGAAATCACTAACATTGCCAAATTCCTAACGAAATTCATAGAAAAACCCCAGGATATCAAAAGGAAGAAAAACGACGAACAGGAAGAAGATATAACTGATAAAGTATTTTCTCTGAAAGCCAATCTCAATACTCTAGAGTGTGAAATATATAGCAAAGTACACGCTATTGATTTCCGACCTGCGGACTGCATTGGAAAATTACTGGGATTTTCAGAGAGATTGCTGGAACCTGGCCAAGTTCATAAGTCTGATTTACCAGTGAAAATTGTTAAAGTTCGAACAATTCATCTGGATTGCAATATAACTGCAGGTGCATATTTCAACGGACGACCTTCACATACCATCTACGAATTTGCACCCAGAGACGACCCCGGTTTTGCCATCGACGAAGTTCCACTGAATTTGATCTATCTACCTGTGTCGAGCAAAGGTGAAATAAACAATATCACAGTACACATTCTCGATCAAGATTTCAGAAGTGAACTTAATGTCATAAGATTGGTTCTGAAAAAATTGTAATGGGCCTGGTTTTCGATGATATATTCAATGCTCACACCTCTGCACCACCAGTAGTGGAGAAGCTGCCGAGCAGATCAGTCACTTCCAAACTTTCCGCTACAAATCGTCGCTTTCTACAATCATTGGGTTACAATGTTGTCTCGGCACGTGTTCGACATCTACCGCCGACCTCAATTCGACGAATCGATTCAACGTTTGGAAACTAGAACTCATTACCCATATGTGAAATCCTTCGAGAATAATGATATTGTTGAAATTTCCATTCAACAAAGTGAAACATGGTTACTCATGTACGATGCTGTGATAAGTATCAGAGGAACAATGAAAAAAACTGCTGGAGATGGAACTGTTAATTTTGTTAATAATGCACCAGCTTTCTTTTTCGACTCTATCTCATACGAACTCAAT
The DNA here is from genome assembly GCA_032362365.1 of Zygogramma bicolorata. NCBI lineage: Eukaryota > Metazoa > Arthropoda > Insecta > Coleoptera > Chrysomelidae > Zygogramma > Zygogramma bicolorata. Next base: position 14,476 of record JAVJAQ010003288.1, on the reverse strand, counting down.
GGTAAAGAATTGGATACAGTTCGTAATCCTGGAATAGTGAGTACACTCAGAGGATACTTGTGTTATAGTGCAGACGATACCAGCCACATGTGTACATCTGGATGGAATTATCCCAATGGATCTCTACGAAATGATGATGGATTTTTCACCTTTCACATTCCCCTCAGACACCTTTTGGGAATTTTCAATGATTATACTTCCGCTACATGCGGTAAACAGTCTCTACGTTTGGTTCGTGCACGCAACGATAACAACAGCATTTTCATCAAAGATGCTGCCGATGCACCTGGAAAGACTACTGCCCAATTGAAAATCGATGGCATCGAATTGAAAGTGAAACACATTTTCCCTAATGATGAAATTCGTTTGAGTCTATTGCAATCCATCAAAGCTGATACACCTATAATGATACCCTTTCGAAAATGGGAACTTCACGAACTACCAGCATTGACTGAGGGATCAACGAAAGAAATTTGGGCTGTCAAAACTGCTTCTGCCATGGAGAGCCCTCGATATATCATCACAGTATTCCAAACAGGTCGTGTGGACAACTTGCATAAAGATCCCACATACTTTGATAATATTGATATAATGGACATCAGATTGACATTGAACAGTGACATCTACCCGCACGAGCGAATGAGATTGGATTTTGAAAAAAGCGATTTCGTTGAGGCACATCGCACCTACACAGACTTCTACTCCAGCTACATGAACACTCCGAGAAAACAACCATTCAAAAATCGAGCTATTTTCGTGATAGATGTTTCCAAAAGGGCTGAATTCATGATGTGAAGCTTGATATTGAAGCTGAAAATGGGTTCCCAGCTAACACGCGTGCCTACTGTATCATCATTCACGATTGTGTTATAGAAAATTTACCATTGAGTGAGATAGTTAGACATTTATCTTGAAGAGATCTGAGAGGTTACGATCAGTTGTATGAAAGACTCTGAAGATGAAGGTTGTAGCAGTAGACATTCAAGGTTTTGATTTGAGTGGTGTGTTTTACCCCAAAGAAATTTCCATAACCGATGGCGCACAGACGAATCATTTTTTGCTGAAGCCTCCGAAGCCATATAGTTCACTTTCTGCTGGAGAGAAACGTCAAGTGAGATATGTTGAGCAGAACGTGCACGGCTTGCGATATTCCGATGGTTTCGTCGACTACTGTGATTTGAATATTATTTGGCAAACGTTGGATGATGCTGATGTGATATACGTGAAGGGACATCAAAAATTCGACATTCTCCAAAATTACTTTGCCCAATACACATCACAACCACCACACATTGTTAATTTGGAAAAATTTCATACTGAGCAAGCTACAACCACTCAGCCACCAGTTTTTTCCTTTGAGAAACCTCTGTGTATGAATCATAGAGGTCAAAAAGTGCGCTGTAGTCTGAAACACTGTTTCAAAATATGGAAGTGGATAACGCAGCAAATGGTATGGTAGTCGATCCTGAAATTTCATCTTTAGTGGAACAATTCAAGAAGCTCAGATCACCGTTGGTAGCAGCACGGAACGATGTATTTTTCAATTTAAATAGATTTAAATTCAATGTAAAACCTACACGTAGAATAACACCTGTACCTATTTCTGAAAAATAAAAAGTTTCGACTAGTTGGAAATAGATAATCATTTCTATAGGTTCATTTACTCTTCCATTCATTCATCTTTACATTATTGCCACATCTACATATGCTTGACATCGATTCAAATATATAAAATATCCACAGTTTCTAGTCTTAACTAGTCAAACGACTACCCTTCCTCTCTCTCTCTCTCTCTCTCTCTCTTTATGTATTGATGTATATAATATAAGATAGATGTATTAGTATAAACGATGAGTTTTGGAACCTTTGGTGTAAAAATTGAAACTTTTCCTAGAGATCAATTACCCTAACACCAAACTGATATTTTTGCACTCGACGCGCGTTTCGCTAACAAGATTAGAATCTTCAGGAGAAGAAAATTGATACTGAATCTAGAGCTGGGGTTAGTTGTTTATATACCTAAAGTTTTCCGGTCCGATATGGACTTCGTTTGTTACTGTTGATTATTCTAATTAATTTCTCGGTAATGAACTGACTACCTGCAAGTTCCAGACTAACAGATGATTGTTCAGATTGATTGTTCAGCTGCATCTGACTTCAAATACATGACCCAGTGACATTCCTTGAAGCCTAAAGCTTTTAGTGAAATGATTGTATCAAGTGAATGATTGGGAATATATTGAATATATTCCATGAAAAAATCGTTGATTGATAAATATCTGAAATGAAAATCACAGTCTGAGTTCAGATTTGTATTTTTTTGCAGAACCCTACATCATTGCACAATGCAAAAAATATATTTCTGACACCGAAAAAACAGTTAGACAGAAAGTATAAGGTGAAATGGTTGGACAAAACAGAAAAAGAGGCTTCACTTCAATATATTTACGGTGAAGAGGGCGATATATATCTTCGCAATATTATATGTACTGTTGAACTTAAAAAAAAAGAGCCGATTCATATTCATTCTCACGATAGACAATGAAAAAAAATTCTGGAAGCCTTGAGGAATGATGAAGAGGATCATGGGGAAAACGATGACATCATCGATGGAAATGAAGGTGAGTATATAAAGAAAGTGGAAATAATCCTTGTCTGATGTCACATTAACGTTTCCAGGAGTGAAAAAAAGTTCGGAAACCTATCATGTTGATCCAAAAAAATTAATTTAGTCAACATTATTACCCTGGAAGATTTTAACGAAACGGGTAGCATATCGAATGGCACAATGATGAACGTTTCGCCAAATTATTTGAAAAAAAACTCAACATCGCAGAATGTGAACCTCATGACAGTGAAATTGAACGGGTCACATCGAGTCAAAAAGGTCAAGCAGGCAAAAGACCCAAATTAAATGGTAAGTAACGTAAGGAAAAACAAATATTTTCTACATTTCTATATTCATTTTGGTATTATTTTCGTTGAATTTTCGATCAGTTTCGTTTCTTCCTGATGATATCAATTCAACTAATATTATTTTCTGATCTGGTTCATTCCAATTCTATTGTTTGGATTTTGATTACTCTCTTTCAATTCTCAGTAAGACGTCACTTGCTGTTGATAGGGGGTCTTTGTGATATCTCTTTTGATACGTATTTCAATTCTATATTCAACCCTTTTTTGGTTTTGGGAATCTGATTGGCCATTTTTCTGAGTCTCCAAAGGTGCGTTTCAATTTAACGTCTGTCGTCCGGTAACGGACGATGTATGACGTCATAGTTGTTTTGTCGGGCGATATCTGTCCGATTGATTTTTGAAACGCTCTGCGTCAATTATTGTCAATTTGTTTTGAGTTTATTTAGATATTATTTGTTTTGGTTATTGAATATTCGAAAATTAAAAAAATGAAGAGGTCTATAGTAGGAAGTTGGGGGTTTCTTCAAAACATGATTATAGAAATGGATAGCAGTTCTTCATCGTCCGATGAGGAAGAACTCCTCAATACTCTGATCTGCCAAAAAATAAAAACTCATGAAAAAGACCGTTCAAGAATTCACAATTATTTTGAAGTGATAGTTCCTGGGTACACAGAATGCCAATTCCAATCACACTTCAGAATGACAAGGGCAGCATTCAATAGATTGATGTCACTTATAGGAAATTACAAGGCAAAGGACGTGAACAAATGAACAGTGAAAAACAGGCTTCGTCTGTTATTTGGCTCCTGAGTACACCAGAGAGTTATAGGTAAGTTGCTTGTTATTGATTATTAGGAACTATTCCTAATTTCTGTGTGTCGGAGGTAAACTACACTATGTCATTATAGTGTGGTATTGGGATTTCAACATAGCGTTAAATAACTCTTCAATGTTTTTCCAATAGTATAATCCACTATGTCATACCCCTACTATAAATGTGGATTGTGAATAGTTTTTTGCACTATTTAATCATTTTCATAAAGGTATAAACCACCAAAAATACTTGGTGTCATTTCAGTCTTTACGGCAGCACTTTATCTTTACGCTAACTAGATATAGTGTAGTATCCCTCTGGATATGAAATGTCTTAGAGCATAATAATTAATGCTGCCGTTGTAACCTGGCAACTATGGAAATTTAGTCTAGGAATTCTAGAATGAAAATTAACACAAGGAGTATTATTCACGGTGTGACAATATAATTGTTGTTGTAGTTCGTTATATCGTTATTGTTTATTGACTGTTAGTGCACAATAGTGTTGCTTCCAGATGAGTTCCAGAGGAAGAAGAATAGCACAGATGGCTTTGTCTATAACAAACCAAGATAATTGTGGTAAGTACTTAAATTTGTTGGTATTGAAATTTGGGGTTAGGTGAAAAATTGTATGATACAAAAGTGTGTAAATTTGTAAAACTTAGTGTACCAGAGTTGAGGATATTGAAGCTTACACACTGATTTAGATATGAACGGACAAAATACGTCGATTTTTCACTTATATTTGCATGAAAGGTTTGTATTTTATCAGGTAAATTTGGGTTGATTCATGAGGAACTGTATCCTAGCAATTAGACGAGAAAAACTGTCAACTATTAAAAACGCGACACCAAAGGTGCCAACAAACATTTGCAAACACAAATCTACCTGCACCGCGATAATTGATAAATAAATGAATAAGTGAAAAAAACTATTGTGCATTTGTCGCTGTAAACGTTGCAGCTAACTTTTGCCGCTATCAAAGTGAGAATAATTGTACTGTCGAGAGAAATACACACTCTCATAGATGTTTTGCGATGTTGCCAGATCGTACATTCGGTATGTGAAAAAAGGAAAATTTTGTAAGTATTATTTTTTGTTTGCAGATGACGGTGTGTCGATAGATGAGCAGTCAAAAAATACTCCTGGAGGTGTTATAGTGAATGAGCCAGTAGTAGTAGCATCATGTAGTGGCCAGTCTCAACGTTATTCCTTTAGCAGTGATTCAGACGACTCGGTCATTGATCAAACATACGATCCTGATAGTATGGATGATATATCTGATTCGAGTTCAAACTCAGAGGTAGATTTGACCAGGAAAAGGAAAATTCAAGCTGGCACATCAGATTGTGGAGGAGCAGTTAGTTTTCCAGAAATCAATACTACTGACAAAGAAAATATCATGGGAAGCACCAATACATCAATTATTGATAAGAAACATGCAGACAACACTATTCAAAAAAGAAAAGTTAAAAGAAAGACTGAACTTCAGCAACGGGGAAGAGAGTAGTACATGTCAATGATTGGAAGTGTAACAAGCGGAAATTATGGTATGCGGCTGGAGAAACATATATATCTAAAACCGGAAAGACCGTTCCTGCCAGAAAAATGAAACCGCCTTGCTCTTGCAGAATGAAGTGTGTTGAAAAGTTAACAGAGAGTGATAGACTTGATATCTTTAATAATTATTGGCGCGCCAATGCTGATTATAATGTCAAGCGTCAATTTATTCTGTCTTGTGTGGAAAATAGACCAACCGCAACAATGCGACGTAACGTCAAAAAACCCAAACAAAATACGCTGATTTATAAATTTTCAGTCAACAATACATCCATTAAAGTATGCAAGACCATGTTTTTAAACACTCTGGCAATTTCAAATTCCGTTGTTATCACAGCTTTAAAAAAAAAGCAACCTGGAGGAATAATTGAAGAAGATCAAAGGGGGCGGAGAATTCCTGTTAATAAAACATCTGAAGTTACTATACATAATGTTACACAGCACATATCTTCTTTTCCTGCATATGATAGTCACTACTCTCGAGAACAATCTGAAAAAAAATTTTTGTCCCCAGAACTAAATATTGAAAAAATGTATCAACTCTATTTAAGGCACTGTGCAGAAACAAATATTCCGACATCTGAAATTGCGAAAAATGGGTATATTCAGAAATTTTCAATACCCAGTTTAGGTTGAATTTCAAGCCTATGCAAAATGATACATGTGACATTTGTGATAGCTCAGTATCACTACTTTTATTCGGGTTTGAAGGCCGTCGTTTTTTGGAATTTCTTCCTGACGTTTCGCTGGCTCGAGTGGCTAGCTTCTTCAGAGGTTCATTCATCTTGGAATTCACTCCGATGACTGGAGATTGTTTCTTCGCAAGTTGTATTCATGCCGATTCAGGTAGTTTGCGGTGCTAATTATTCCATTCGGATTCGGGGAATTGTCATTAATATTGATTATCTTGTTTACTTCCTGTGGGTTCGGAGAATAATCATCATTAATATCTGAAGAACTACCTGCAGTTATTATCGATTTTCTTAAAATGGGATTCCATATTCGGTTGAGGTTGACAGCTTCTTCTTTTCTGTTGAAATTATCCGTGTGTTTGTGGATTTCTATTGCCTCCCGTACCAGTCGGCTATGGTATCCCAAAACTGATTGCACCCAACCAGGGATACCATAGCCGACTGGTACGGGAGGCAATAGAAATCCACAAACACACGGATAATTTCAACAGAAAAGAAGAAGCTGTCAACCTCAACCGAATATGGAATCCCATTTTAAGAAAATCGATAATAACTGCAGGTAGTTCTTCAGATATTAATGATGATTATTCTCCGAACCCACAGGAAGTAAACAAGATAATCAATATTAATGACAATTCCCCGAATCCGAATGGAATAATTAGCACCGCAAACTACCTGAATCGGCATAAATACAACTTGCGAAGAAACAATCTCCAGTCATCGGAGTGAATTCCAAGATGAATGAACCTCTGAAGAAGCTAGCCACTCGAGCCAGCGAAACGTCAGGAAGAAATTCCAAAAAACGACGGCCTTCAAACCCGAATAAAAGTAGTGATACTGAAAACCTCGGTCGCGAAAGCCTCAACTATTTTGTCATTTGTGATAGCTACTGCAACCAACTGAAAAATCCTCTTTTAAATCCACTTGAGAAAGACAAACTCCAGAAAGAGTATGATGCTCACTTGGTTGATGCGGAGCAAAGATATAATTTAAAGAGTGCTGATAAAGGTATTGCCAAAAGCAATATGAAACATAAAGTGTTGACTGCAGATCTTCAAAAATGCTTGCCTACACCTATGCTGACATGTGGACTGAGTTTTTACAAACGAAAATTATGGACATTTGATTTTACAATATATGATGCTTCAGACGGTACTGCGCATTGCATAATGTGGGATGAATCAAAAGCTGGACGCGGTGGTGACGAAATAGCGTCGGCCCTTCTCAAATGGGCGGAAATGGTTATTTCTAATGGGGAATGTTCCTCAATTTGGGTTATAACAGCAAATGCAAGTTTGAACAAAATAAAGTTGAGTTTAATTCATGAGTTTTTCAAATTCACTTCGAAAAGTATTCAAATTGATGTTTCAAATGTTGGGTTTTGATTTTTAAAGGGATTTGTTTCTAATTCACATATTGGCAACAGCGCCTAGAATGCCAGATCGGAGTTCAGGTTAGTAGTATGCGAGGAGAAGAAGAATCATGTCAATAGTGTCAAATCTGTCAATACGTCCATATTATTTATGATTATGATTTCATTAATTTAAAACTAGTTACAAGTGTTGGTCACAACTTTATATTTTTTTAGTTATTTGTCTACATACAATACCTTTTTGGTGTACACTTTGTGGATTAATAATTTTGAGGTTATTTCTATCGTTGATTCAGGGTAAGTACAACAAAAAATGATATGTTGAGTGATATTTATCTTTATCAATTATTTACAGGATTCATCAGAAGTTCACTATGAGAAAGGTGTGCTTTGTACCCACTTGCCTGAATTCCTCAGAGACGTCACCTCACAAGTGCTTCATTTTTGTTCCAAGAGATCCAACTAGAAGGAAATCTTGGTTTGAGGCAGTAGGACTTGAAGTTGTTAAAACTGTAAAATACTGTTGTGAAGATCATTTTAATGTAAGTAGTATTGGTATTTCCCAGTGTTCATATATTAATAATAGTTTTCTTTCAGTTAAAAGAAGACTCTATAGACTTTTCTTTCTATAGAATAAGACGGAAGCCTCCTCGTATCAAAAGTGGCATAGTACCTCATTTATTTTTGAAAGCTTGCAATGTCAACATAGATTTTTCACAACTAGACGAGACACAAACAGAAAAATCATCTGAGAGTGAAAATGAAATTGAAATAAATGTTTCTCGGCTGATAAAGGCAGAAACACAAAGTTCAACAGAAAGTGAAAGTGAGGAATTTGGACTTTCTTGGAGACAAACTAAAGATGAAAATATAAATGAATCATTAGTGGAAACTGCTATATCTGAAAATAGTAGCCCTTGTTCTCAGTCATTATGTACATCTTCAGAAGCATCTCAAGTATTCAGTGACTCAAACGAAAGTGTCGAGAAACAAACAATTTTTAAAAACTTAAGTAAGAAGCGAGAGATTGTAGCTATTGAAATGCATCCCCGATTTTATTTAGGATTGACAAATGATGTTTATCATTTAGTGAAGATCATTAGTGATAATGCACATATGTTAGAGAGGGATATTTTACTTGTGTTGAAAAAAATTAGGCTAGGAGACTCACATTTTCGCTTAGGTTTAGATTTTGGTCTTAGTGGTTCATTTGTAAGTAAAATTTTTGCAAATACTGTTTTAAAAATGGAAGATATAATGAAACATTTCATTTTTTGGCCTGATTCTGTTGCAGTTTTGCAGTTCCTACCTATACCCTTCAGGTATAGATATGATAAAATTGTTTCAATAATTGATTGCTTTGAAATAAGTATCGAAAAGCCTTCCAATCCTATACACCAGGCAATGACTTGGTCACAGTATAAAAACTGTAATACCATCAAATATTTGGTATCGTCTACACCCTATGGCTTAATAAATTTTATATGTGAGGGTTACGGAGGTTGTGCTAGTGATTTAGTTATAGTTGAAGACTGTGGTTACTTGAATAAGCTTCTGCCTTCTTCAGCTATGTTAGCCGATAGAGGATTTAAACACTTATCGTCTATATTGAATGATAAAAATGTCAACTTAATTAGACCAGCGAGTGTGTCTGCAAATGAACAATTAAGTGAAAGAGAAGTACGAGAAAGTAGAAACATTTCTGCTCTGAGAATTCATATTGAAAGAGTAATAAGTAGAATTAGGGAATTCGCTCTATTATCGCCACATTCAAATATTGACGTACATTTTCTGGGACATTTAAATGCATGTGTAACAATAGCATGTGGTATGATAAATTTGCAGCCTGAATTGATTAAAATGACATATTAAATTTATTTAGTGTATTATTTCCTTGAAACCTTTTCCATTGTTGTATGTGTTATATCTAAATAATATTGAACTCTTTGTGAAATATGAATACAGTATGTGAAATATTGAACCACTTGGCTCCTGAATATTTCCGAAAGTTTATAATTTTCAATAAAGATGTTTAAACTCGCATCACGCTTGCAAAAGCTAATATTCATATTGCTAGCACTACATATTACTAACTTGAGTGATATTGTTACATTTTTAATACGTGTATTTTATTTTTAGGCTAAGAAACAAAATATTTGTAAAATTTCGTTTAGTGACTGGAATCATTATTTGAATTCTATGAATATGAGGGTATCTATCCACCAAAAAAAACATCTTATTCATCAAATTGACAGTCTTGAATAAAATAAAAAGTTAATAGTAACTATACATATGATAATAATAGTTTATTTCATAAACGTACAACAGGTAAATAATGAACATGATATAACAATCACGGAAATGAACATGACAAGTCACTAAAGCATGACATTTATTGAAATAATATAAAATAGTTGGAGCAGTTCATGAATAGGTAACTGCCTGAATACTCATATTGTCAAAAGTAATGTCAATTTCGAGAAGTTTGTTCTAAATTACGGAAAGTCAAAATCAGTTAAGTAATGTCAGTATATATATATATATATATATATATATATATATATATATATATATATATATATATATATATATATATATATATATATATATATATATAAAATCGTCAGGCACTAACATAAATCATACTTTTTATTTAAATACCTAAACATAATCAAAAATAGTTCCCAATGTAATAGTGTACGTAGTTTTCAAACTATTGAACATATTGCGGAATAAAAAAATACACAATTTGTATCAAATACTGTTTTCTTAGCAATGTTTTTCTATTTACATATTTTAAACAACTGACAAATTTTAATACCAAGAATAAATAAACTACAAATATTCTCAAATTGGAGGAATTACAAACTAAAAGTATACATTTGGTTGGATGGAATAACAAGAAACGGGTCAGATTTCGTTGACCTCTGTATTGTCTATTGAATCCTGCCCTTTGATAGATACTGACTTTTTTATATCTTCCTGTCAATAAAAGCCATTATCATTTATAGACCTCAAAAAGAGTGAAAGGAGAGGTTTATTGAAAGTTCTGTGATGGATTAATTTTTGATAATTTTGGGTAAATATGTTTTATCCAAAAATTCAAAGAACATTTCATTAATTCATCACATATACCATCATCATATTGGATATATTTAATATACACCTTTTTATTGGCCTCAAATTGTGGATCTGCCACTGCAAATATTCCTTTATTTTTTTTGCACATTTTCATTTGCAGTTGCATTTGTGCTTGATACTTGAGAACAATCACATCATCTTTAATAAAATTTGAAAGTGATGTTTTTGGGCATTTTACTTCTATTATATAATCGTCAGATATTGCATCAGGTGAAGCTCCAAAAATAGGTAATAATGAGTCTAATACCAATCCACATCTCCATGTTTTTATTTTGCATAGTGTTTCGACACATTTAATAACCTCACTTTCAAGTCTTAATCCTCTCTGCATGGGTTCCGTTGGCAAGTATTTGGATGCCCCAAATATATTTTCCACCAATGAACCAACTGTATTACATCTACTTGCCTCAAAAATTTTTGAAGCGGTAATTCTACCAAATCTTAGCTCATGCCATTTATTGCTTTTAGATTGATCTTTAGTTGTTTCGGCTGCGTCAATACAGTCACTTTTGGACATTTTTTTAGAGCAATACTCTAAAAATGTCTTGGCAGTCAAATCATTCATATTTTCTTTTTGAAAAGTAATGAAAAGTTGGTGAAGAGATAAGTTAGTATAACAGGGCCCTTTCTTGAGATTTAATATTATACTATTAATATTTTGTCCATCATTGATCTCACAAAACTTTTTGAAAACTATGTGAGAATTTGTACACGAAATTTTATTTGTAGAGACCATTTCTGAGAGTTTCATAAATTTTTTGCTAGATCCTACTTTCGACAACTCTGACTTCTTCCAGTAACATAACACCTCAGTTGTAGATGGTTCTTCACTTCTTCGGTGTAACCAAAATAAAAAGGCGATGGCATGTTTACACCCTCCTTTTGAAGCTGCACAATCTTGACATATACATTCATTCACTTTACCATCACTTTCGGAAATTATTTCAGATACCGAATATGCTTTGGCATGTACTTTATCTTCAGGAGTTATTTTCCCTTTTACTATGCAGGTATTACCATCATGTTTCAGTTGGACGTACCCAATAGCAGAATCTCCGTAAGATTGGCGTGATGATCTACAAATGAAGTAAATACATTAAATAGTGATGACTGGATATTATAGATATAAGGACGTTTCTTTTCGATTAACTATTTAACTTATGTTGGAATCCATTACTAATGATGAAAACAAACTAGCTATTTTTAATATTTGGTGAATTATGGTAGTATTTCAAGATATTTTGTAATTTATCTGAATTTTTTCAATCTATACACTTCATAGTTCTACCCAAAAGAGACATATTGTTCGTAATACATATTATGTCTAGATTTGATTTCATTTGAAAAATTTTCATTCTTTCAACTCAACATCCTGCAAGTACTCATCATTTTCATCACGCTGTTATGCATTCCATACGTCTTCACAGCCTTATACTATCCGGCCCTCCCAGCATTATTGAACCAGAATTTTTTTGATATTAATTATCAACCATATATTTACCTGATATGTTTTTGTCCGCGTGATTCAACACTTGAAAGTTGCTTACTTTCTACGAAATAATTTGTAACCATCTCAGCTGTAACTTGAGGAAGATTACTGGAATCTGCTTTCGTGAAACCTGCTTCAACTTTGCCTGCCATTCCTAAAAATATATTACCTTGCATATAAATTATCAAGTAGAAATAATTTATACGTACCTACATATTCTACTTCAAAAAAGGAAATTATCTTTATAAATCAACCATTAAGGCAAAATATAAATTATAGTTTAATACCACCTCCACAAGCCGCATAAACAACAGTTGTTTTGTTATTGTTATTAATTTATATAGAGGAAAGAGGAAGATAGGTTAGGTGCACAAAATGTCATATGTCACAGAATGTCTCGGAACTCGGAACATAAGTAAACAGAAAAGCACGCCTCTGAAATATGTCATCTTTGTTTGTCTCATACAGGTAACAGATTCATTGTCCTTCATTAGCTAGAACCGATGTTGCCAAATGGTGAAATAGAAACGAATCCCTTTAAATGTTGAATGCATTATTTCATTCCTCTTTTTTAAGTATTTAAATAATTCTTTGAAGAAAAAGGTTGAAATGATAAGTTTAAAATGCGTTGTTTCAGAGCTCTTTTGTGACAACTACTTGATTTTCGTCAGGAGGAACATTCCCCATTCTGATGTTGAAGAAATAACACTATGGTCAGATAACTGTTACGGCCAGAATAAGAATATTATGCTGATTACTTGTTTCTTCTGGATTTTACATAAATGGCGGCAAATCAAAATAATCAATCAAAAATTTTTACTCAAAGGACATACACACATGGAGGTGGATACAATACATGCACTGATCGAGAGAAAGCGAAAGAAAGTCCAGAATATGACTATTCAGACCCCTTGGGATTGGCAACAATTTATACGTAGCTGTTCAACAACGCTAACAGTGCATAACATGGAATTAAATGACTTCAAGAACTTCACACCTCTTTATAAGAAATCCACAGAGAATTTTAGGCAAGAACAGACACCGTTCGTTTATGGAGAATTTCCTATTTCCGAATGTGTTCATCTACAGGTTCGCGAAGAAAATATAGGGGAACTTTATTACAAGACGGCTTTCCATGAAGAGTTCAAAAGTATTAACCTGAAAAGAAGAAATGCTACGTTTCCGGAATCTCTTGCTGTAAGCCGAATAGAACGAAAACCAATATCTACAGCAAAGTATAATGATTTAATGTCGCTTTTGCCGTTTGTATCCAGTGAATTTCACGATTACTATAAATCCTTGCCTAAAGCAGGCCAAGTGTCCGATTTTCCATATAACACTATGTGATCAAAAATTATGTTAATGGATAGAGGTAAAGAACACTATGTTTATCAAAAACCCGTTTTTCATCCCCTCCCCAAAGTAACTGACTATAATATTCCATAAAGTAGTTGGTAACCATTATATACACTTTATAAACTGCAATTGACTACATAAATGATTAAGACTCCAGGATAATAATACATACAAGATACGTGAACATTAAAAACCGCCTTTTCTCAAGAGTGCATTTTTTGACAAAGTGTAGTTTACCTCCGACACACAGATTTGAATTTCAGGAGTGTTGGAAGCAGATTCAATATGGGAAAAGCTTCCCTATTTTGGTGCTTCCTAAGGGTTATAAATGCACTGAAAAAAGTTGCACATGACATCATAAAGTGGCCTGGTAGAGGGGAAATTATTAGCATCAAAAACAGATTCAAGGCATTTGCAGGAATGGAAGGTGTTGTAGGAGCCATTGATGGAAAATATATGCCTATTAAAGCTCCTCGTGAACACCCTCAGCAGTACATAAATAGAAAGGGTTTCCATGCCATTACCCTACAGGTTACATCCCTTCCCAGCCTTAACTTTACCGACTGTTTTACAGGTTACCCAAGCTCTGTGAGTTTTTCGTAACTCACCAATTTACAGGCGATTTTCAGATCATCCAGAAAGATATTTCTGTAGAAATGAGTTCATTTTAGGTGATGAGGCATATCCCCTACAAAAATGGTATATACCTCCGTATATTGACCGAGGAAACTTGACTCCTGCAGAACAACACTTCAATGAATGCCATGCCAAGACTAGACAAGTTGTAGAGAGATCTTTTGCCCTACTCGTTGGTAGGTTTAGAAGATTGAAAGACATGTTGGACATGAGTAGAATGGACATGATTCCCAAAACTATCATTGCTTGTTGTGTTCTACACAACATTTGCTTGATAGATCCAAACGAACTAGTTGAAGTATATGTTGCCGAGGGACACGAAGTTATGGATCAACAACAAAATATAGATCATGAGGAGAGGGCACTGGATGCAGATAAATTTCGTGATGAAATGGCCCGTTCACTTTATGATTCCTCCTTGACCAATCTTTGAAATAAATTATTATTGATATATTTTTTTATTATTCACCTACCTATATTATTTACCAATTATACATGT